>CAUYSK010013733.1:0-12088 GCA_963575035.1 Avahi laniger | reverse complement strand
CATGGCTCTTCCTCTTTTCACAAGGGCTTCCATTCCATCAGGCAGGCCCCATCCTCATTACCTAATCCAACCCTGATTACCTTCCAAAGGCCCCACCTGCCAATATCACATTAGGGATTAGAGCTTCAATATATGAATTTTGGAAGGACACGGACATTCAGTCCATAGTAACAAAATAATTTAAATACTCTTAGTCGAAAGCTTGAGTTAGGGAATCCATGGATGCTAGTGATATTTTCTCAATCTTAAAGAAAGTTAAAAACTCAGAAAAACTGGAATATCTGGTAACTAACTTACACAAGTCTCGAAAAAACTTTATGCATCTTGTTCTTCCTGAAGTGCCTGATTCATCAACATCACTAAAACACTTTCCTTTCCAAAGTGCTCTTTAATGCCAGATACTCGATACATTTCAAGGTACTGGAACATTCATAATATTCAAATGGTCTTTGGTCACTAAGAGTTTCTCTGCTTTCCTCTATTTCAAAGAAATATTTAATAGCATAAGAACAATGTGTTTCAAAACTTTTGATTCAAGATGTTCATATTAAACTAGTAAATCTTTTGACATTTGTCTTCCACAATGAAGTAACTAGGCTCTTTTGAGTAAAAAAGAATTCAAGAAAATTTCACAGCTGATTTGAGAAGATAAAGTATATGAAGCGTAACTGTCTATGAAGAGAAATGCTATCCCTGAATAATAAGAAAGCATATTACGTTTAAAAAACTAGAGTAAGAAGTGAGAAGGGAATACAAATGGAAGGGATTACTGAACTCCAGTTAAAGTACCCTAGAAGCAAATAAATAAGGTGTCCTTCTTGCCATATAAAGCAAAACAAAAATTATAGATTTTTTTCAAAAGACAATATTCCAATTTTATATAATATATATAATAACATAATATATAGTAGTATAATATATAAAGATTTGATTAAAGGAAAGACTGGAGGCATCTGTTATATACCTCTTTGCTCTCAGATTCTTACTCTCACCCTCCCTCCTCCGTTTGCTATCTCAGGTAACTAAGCTCTTCCGGCTTCCACGCCTACCTAGCTTCCGATTGGTGTCAACAGGAGGCATTGGCTGAAGACTGGAAGGGAGAAAAAGCCAGAATGTTTCTTCTCTTCCTGCCACTCTTGGTGTACCACCTGCATCCCCTTCACGGCCCCAGTTACCACGAGATTGCTCCTCCCTCTGTGGGCTCAGCTCCCACTGGACAGGCCCACTATAGTTCTAGCATTTTCTGGGTGGCCGGTTCCTGAGCCAGTTCCGGTGCTAATACTAACATCACCCCCTTGATGCTCTAGCCTTAGGGGTGGCAGTGGCTTCCGGCTCATCATCTTTTTGTTTCTTAGCTCTTCTATCACTTGTGTAACTGACTGATTCTTGACATTTAAGTTCCTTCTAACTGAAATATCTCAAGTGGTTTCAGTCCTGACTTATACAGTGATGTTTTTCCTACTGATTTTTAAGATAAATTTTATTTTTTAGAATAGCTATAAATTTACAGAAAAAAAATATGAACATGGTACAGAGTTTTCTTATATACTTGCACCCAGTTTTCCCTATTATTAACAATCTTACATCAGTATGATACCTTTTTAACATTAATGAATCAACATTAGTATACTGACGCAAGACCATACTTGATGCAAATTTCCTTAGTTTTTACCTGATACCCTTTGTGAAAGTTGTCAGAATCAAAATGGAGTCACTGGTGTTAAACAAAACATAACAAAGAACTGGCAGAGGCCAAGGAGAGAGAGTTCTCATGCTTGTGTGTCTGATAAAAACTATCACAAAAGACTCTGCAAAAATCACAATCTTGCACAAAGGCCATCGTAACCTTACACAAATACTTCTGCAAGGACATCTTCCCAGGAACTCTCTATCCAATCTTGAACTGGTGTTGGTCACCCTTGCTATTGACTTTTTTTAGCCAAGAATAATTATTTCAAAACAATTGTGTAATCCTCTTCATTTTTTTTCCTTCATGAACCTTTGTCTTCTTTTATATTCCTGAATACGCGCAACAATTTACTAGGGCATACATATTCCCATTGCCATGCTCTATTCCCAAATAAACACCATTTTTTTTCAGAAAGCCTCGCTCTGTTATTTAGGTCGATACCTTTCTTATTCCAGAAACAACATTACATATACAAGTTTCTCCTTAGACCCCTTTTGGCTGTGACAGTTTCTTAAACTATTCTTGTTTTGAGTAACTTTGACAGTTTTGAGAAGCACTGGTCAGGTGTTTTACAGAATGTTCCTATAGTGGAATTTATTCATATCTGATGCTGCTCATGATTAATCTGAGCTTGGGGGAGGAAGACTGCAAAGGTAAAATGCCATATTCATCATGTCATATCAATGGGCCATGCTATCGACCTGATGGATCACTGTTGACGTTGACGTTGGTCACCTGGCTGAGGTACTGCTTGTCAGGTTTTTCCATCACAAAATTTTCCACCTCCTCCTCTCATACTGCACTCTTTGGAAGGAAGTCTCTGTGTGCAGCTCGCACTTAAGGAGTGTGAGCTCTCTACTCAATTTAAGTCCCATGTCTTGCAATTCTATAGGTTTAAAGGTAATGATACTTAATGGAACAGCAGCGTGGAGAGCCTCAGTGTACTCTGAGAATTCTTTGTGTGCACCTTGGCTGTGAGCTCTTCCTCTCATTTACTGTAAATGAACCACACAGTATGTCTTTTACCACACAGTATGTGTTTTATACCACAATAGCTTTGTAGTAAAAGGAGTTACTACTTTGCCTAATTCAACTCAAAGAATTCTAAATCAGTCAAAACTCCCTCATTCTATTCCTTCAAAGTAGAAATAGTTGCTGTACCTCATAGCTCAAAGCGAGATACCAGAGCCACGCTATGTTTAAAATCTCAACATTTCCCTTCCCTGGAAAGGACAATTAAATATTCATGTGGTAGAATTGCCCTATTATCCTCACATACGTAGGTGGTAAAAACCTTAATAGCACAACTATAAGAGACTCAAATGAAACATGTGTCATATCCATTGATCATGTAATTAGCAAAAAAGACCAAGTTCTCAGCTATTTCACTACAAAAGTAATAGAATTATAGTCCAAATAAAGATTGCACAATTTAGTCCCCTATAATTAAGGACAGGAATGGGATGGTCTTCAGCTTCTTGGCTATTAATAAGATTGTCAGAGCAAGCACACCACAATTCTACCACAGTGAGCATGCCGTCATTAGCTGGGGAATAAATAGCTCTCAATCAGACAAATTATTCATAATCTTTTGAATGCAACATTCCTTTTCAGGGTGTTTTAAAATTGTCCTTCTCAAAGAGTACTAACAACCTTAGTTTCTAGGTGTAATAAAATGATAATGTAAAGTAAAAGTACTTCCTATTAAAGTTTACATGTTATACCCCTGGGCACCGAGGCCAATTTCTAGCTCTCATACAATTAATTTTTTCTGATATCATTATTTTATCTAAATTACCTTTATATTTTTCCAGAATCAGTCCTCAAAGTGAATTCTTGTTCTTTATACTGATTATATTTTTTCATTTCAGATAAATTATACTTTATTTTGTGCCCATTCACACTCAGAATGTTGGATACTAATTGTGCATTAAAAAAATCTGCAACTTATTTTTCTTCACATTGGTAAACTCAAGGCCATTCATGGATGTGGAGAGATAGGAACACGCATACACTGCTGGTGGGACTGCAAACTAGTACAACCTCTGTGGAAAGCAATATGCAGATACCTTAAAGAGATACAAGTAGAATTACCATTTGATCCAGCAATCCCATTACTGGGCATCTACCCAAAAGAACAAAAGACATTCTATAAAAAAGACATCTGCACTCAACTTTATAGCAGCACAATTCACAATTGCAAAGATGTGGAAACAACCCAAGTGTCCATCGATACGTGAGTGGATTAATAAAATGTGGTATATGTATACCATGGAGTACTATTCAGCTTTAAGAAACAATGGTGATATAGCACCTCTTGTATACTCCTGGATAGAGCTGGAACCCATTCTACTAAGTGCAGTATCCCAAGAATGGAAAAACAAGCACCACATGTACTCACCAGCAAATTGGTATTAACTGATCAACACTTAAGTGCACATACAGTAATAACATTCATTGGGTGTTCGGCAGGTGGGGGGGGAGAGGGGACAGGTATAGTCACATCTAAAGGGTGCGGTGCGCAACATCTGAGGGATGGACATGCTTGAGGCTCTGACTCGGGTAGGGCAAGGGCAATATACGTAACCTGAACATCTGTACCCCTGTAATATGCCGAAATAAAAAAAATTAAAAAAAAACCTCAAGGCCATTATATTAATATTATTCTGAAGATAGTCTTTTTTTCTTTGGAGAGGAAACACCTTTATCTGAGCAAAGTCTCTTTTGAAATAGCTCTCTAAATTTTAAATATTATAGCAAATAAATTAAGACAAACAGTCTAATAGGGACAATTTCATAATCAATACTAATTTGCTCGTATATAGGTAGATTTATAGATTTAAGTGAATATTGTTAAAATAGTCAATTGAGATCCAATATTAATATGCAGTTTTTTGTCTGGTGTAGCAGACTCTTGTCCCCAAAGAAAGCAAGTTTATATTTTTTCATAAAAGACAGACCTCAAAAGCTGTACTATTTTTTCCTTGCACTGCTAATATAATCATCTAATATTAGAAACATCCATCTGAAAAGTCTATCTTTGGGACATGCTCAATGGATCTCTTATTAAGACAGAAATATTTAAACAAACTTGGCTTCTTCTCCAAATTGAGAATATTTACATTTATATAATTCTTTAGAATTTTTGAGAACTGATTTGTTATTAAGAACAGAATTGAGAACCCAGATATAAAACCATCCTCATATAGCCATCTAATCTTTGACAAAGCAAACAACATACACTGGGGAAAAGAATTCTTATTCAATGAATGGTGCTGGGAAAACTGGATAGCCACATGTAGAAGACTGAATCAGGATCCACACCTTTCACCTCTCACAAAAATCAACTCATGGTGAGTAACAGACTTAAACCTAAGATGGGAAATGATTAGAATTATAGAAAAAAATGTTGGAAAAACCTTTATAGACATTGGCCTAGGCAAAGAATTTATGAAGAACCAAAAACCAATCACAGCTACAACAAAAATAAATAAATGGGACCTGATCAAATTAAAAAGCTTTTGCACAGCTAAAGGAACTGTCATGAGAGCAAATAGACAACCTACAGAATGGGAGAAAATTCCGCATGCTACACATCTGATAAAGGGCTGATAACCAGAATCTACGTAGAACTCAGGAAAATCAGCAAGAAAAAAAATCACTCTATCAAAAAGTGGGCAAAGGACATGAACAGAAACTTTTCAAAAGAAGACAGAATAATGTCCAAGAAACATATGAAAAAATGCTCAACATCTCTAATCATCAGGCAAATGCAAATCAAAACCACAATGAGATATCACTTATCTCCAGTGAGAATGGGCTTTATCAAAAAGTCCCAGAACAATAAATGTTGGCATGGATGCGGAGAGATAGGAACACTCGTGCACTGTTGGTGGGACTGCAAACTAGTGCAACCTCTGTGGAAAGCAATATGGAGATACCTTAAAGAGATACAAGTAGAACTACCATTTGATCCAGCAATCCCATTGCTGGGCATCTACCCAAAAGAATAAAAGTTGCTCTATGAAAAAGACACCTGCACTCGAATGTTCAGAGCAGCACAATTCACAATTGCAAAGATGTGGAAACAACCCAAGTGTCCATCAATACGAGAGTGGATTAATAAAATGTGGTACATGTATACCATGGAGTACCACTCAGCTTTAAGAAACAATGGTGATACAGCACCTCTTGTATTCTCCTGGATAGAGCTGGAACCCATTCTACTAAGTGAAGTATCCCAAGAATGGAAAAACAAGCACCACATGTATTCACCAGCAAATTGGTTTCACTGATCAACACCTAAGTGCACGTATAAGAATAACATTTATTGGGTGTCGGACAGGTGGGAGGGGGGAGGAGGGAATGGGTATATACATACATAATGAGTGCAATGCGCACCATCTGGGGGATGGACACGCTTGAAACTCTGACTTGGGGGGCAGAGGGGTAAGGGCAACATATGTAACCTAAACATCTGTACCCCATAATATACTGAAATAAAAAAGAAAAAAAAGAACGAACATGAAGAGTTAATTCCCATAAAAAAAGCACAAATTTACTAAAGAAAAAAAAAAAGAAAGAATAAATGACCTTATAGCATAAATAGATTGATTTTTATTGTCCTGTTCCATGTAGTCAAAATAGAACAATGTTATTTTAAAAATAATTTTTGGTTTTGTATTTCCTTTAAAATGTCTCAAAATAACAAATACATCTGGTACGTGATAAATCCTTCAAATTTATATACAGAGTAGAGTATATTTTACTTAAAAGGCATTAGTTGACAATTTGAAGTGGGACCAGTATAGAACATATTGATATGTTCTATGCATATCACTGAGTCAGAGGGATACTACTAAATGATAACTAGTAATTCTGATCAGGAGCCACCTTCTGAAGAATTATTTATGAATTGGTTATAAATCTATCAATTTTCTAAAAAATAATGTTAAAACAATCTAATTTAAATTACATCAAAATTTCTTAACTTTCTATTTTTATCACCGATATCCATTGTTGGAAACACACACAAGAGATAAATATTACCTAATTGTTTGTCTTCTTAAATCATTTAAAATGTCCAGACTTCTGTATTTTCCTACTGTTGGGCACTCTTCAAGGGCAAAGAAGTAAAGCTAAACAAAAATCTTCCTATCTTAATCATGATTGTAATTATGAGTAAAGTGATAGCATGTGTAATCAATATTTTTTAAATGATATAAAACTTATTCCAGTTTCTCAGGAAAATTGGTCTTTGGTGATTTGTAACAAAATATTTTAAGAAAGCAAGAGTTCAGAAGTAGTACACTTATTTTGTAAATAAACCGAGATCTGTTACTTGTCTTGCTTTGTGATTTGTTATGCGAATTGACTCAAATATTTCTTCAATACATTTTAAAAGAAGAAAGTAGGGATATAATAATATTTATCAGCCAGTTTTTTGTCTAGTAGACTATTATGAAGACTAATAGGATACTATTTACAATATAATGAGAACCATTTCATCTAAATGAAAGTAGCCTGAATTCTACTTCCCTCAGAGCTGGGTGGTGAACAGCATTATTCATTGTTAAGTATATAAATGTTTTTCCTCAAGATCCTAAGAAAAGGTAGACATAATCTTAGGAGAGACAGAAAGATAGGGAAACTTGTGACTATTATCTCCTGTAAGACTAAAACCCAATCAATAATGAATCAGGAAATTGACAGCTAACATTTAAGTTCTCTAATGTAACTGACACTGTCACTGTAGCATGTACTAACTTATTTAATGGTCACAAAAATCGTATGAATAGATATTCCGACTATCCCCCATTTAACAGATAAGGAAATCATATCACAGAAACATTAAACAACATGTCCAATATTACAAAGCTAGTAATTATGGAACGAAGAATCAAATCCAGGTAGTCTTGCTCCAGAGTCATGCCCTTACCTGTGATTTTTTATAACTGCTTTTATAACAAATATTACTTTTGTTAAAATAACCATATACTGAGGACTTCGCACCTATTTCTCTGGTCCTGATTTCCTAAATATTTCTTAGATTAACAAACAGGCTGAACACTCACTGTATGCCAATAACAATTCCAAGTGCTGGGTATTCAAAAGTGACTAAATCAGGACCCACTTGCTTGGAGCTTATATGCAGTGAAGGAGTCAGGTAAATAAATGACAATGAGATGTGATACATTCTAATAGACGTGGGAGTGGCTTGCTAAAGGGGCATGAGGGAGCGGTACCTTTTTCTAGGGGAAGTGCAGGATCCTAGAGCAGCAAACGGAAATACTCGGTATCTGAAGAGCACAGCTCCTTCAGAGAAACATGGAGGTGTGTAGCTCAGCAAGGCTGGAGCATGAAGCTCAAAGACAGACTGATGGAAGATGAGGCAGGAGAGAGACCAGAGGCAGGAAATAAATCAAAAAGTAAATTGTATGCAATTGTCTATTCGATATTTTTTTGCTTTGAAAACACGTTTACAACAGCTCATTTTCTTACAGTAAAACACGGTCCTCCTCTGGTATTTCTCGTTTTGGTTAATAGCACCCTAAACTACCCAACTGACCAAGGCAGAAATATTTTAGGCATCTTCAGATCATCTTATTTTCTCATACTTTACATCTAATGAGTCTCCACGATCTATTGGTTCTACGTCCTCAATATCTACACTATTATACGTCCATCTATATTCCTCTCGATCTGAGTTGCTATCGCCTTATTTTCTTCTCATTTTTTCCCCAGCATCTTTTGAGGCAATCCCCTATTGCTCTTCTCCCTCCGATGCGCTGTATGTTTAATAGGAAGCAATCATTCTAAAATGCCAATCCAATCATGTCCTTATCTTGCTTACAACTTCGATGGCTCCCTAGTACTCTCAGAAAAATACGTCTCCAGATCCTTAGCATAGTCAGCTATTTACCATCTAGTGTAATCTGTCTGCCTAGACTCTGCTTCTGTACTGCCTAACTCTCTCACACTGAAATCCAGCTATGCTGAACTATGAATACTCATGTTAGTCTAATGCAGGCAGAATAGCTTAGTGGTTAAGCAGGGATACACATACACACACACACACACACACACTTTAAGTTCCCAGGTGAGATTAGGCCTAGACCCTAGGGCCTAGGATATTGATTTTCGGTAACTTAACCTCTCTCCCCCTTACTCTTCTCTCCTGGAAAAAGAGAAAACTGGACTGTTTGAGCATGAACATTTCTTTATGACTCTCCATAGTCTACACTCGCCTCAGTTCATTCAGCTCCGACCCACAACTCGACGACCTCCCCCCACCTAAGTCCTCCAATGGCCTGGTCTCAGTGCTCTCTCTCCTACCTCTCCGGGAACCTGATGTTACTATGTCCTTTTTTGAAACTTTTCCCTACTTTGATTTCCATGAAATTGAACACATTTTTTTCAGAACTCTCCACTTTATCTTCATTTTTCTTTCTAGGAGCATCTTTTCTCTCCCACCATCTAGGTATCTCTCAAAGCTGTTTAGAGGAACTTCTTCTCTTTCCAGCTTTTCCCTTGATTAGTTGACTCAATCCTACAACTTCAACTGTTACCTCTATGCGAATAGCTCCCAAAATCTACATTGGAAATAGGATCTGACACACCCCAATTCCATATTTCACCTGCTTACTCAGTATTGCTATCCGGTTCTCCTGAATTTACCTTAAATTCAACATGTCTCAAATGGAATCAGTGTCTTCCCAAGGGTGGATGACTTTCTCCTTTCTTGTTTATGTTAATAGTAACGCCGTCCTCTAGTTACTGAAACGCTAAATCGAGTACAGGAGTCACCTTAGCCTCAATTGCCAATTCCTGTAGCACGTACCTCCGTCAGCTAGCCTCAGCTATGGGACCCGCAGAGATGGTCTCAGTTTTGGGACCTCCTTACCCCAGGCCCCCGGCCATAGTCCTCAATCCGTGGGAGGAAAGAAGACACAAATTATCTCAAGTTACAGATAACCCAGTGAGTATAACACACTGTAAAAATGCAGGGAATAATTTATAAGACATTCAAGATATGTTTCTTCTATAAAAGTTAATTTTTTTCTTCTCATTCTAGGACCTCAAGAAGTATATCTCAAAAAAAAAATCAAATAGTAATGCAATCAAATCCGATACGTACAAATAGCAATCTATTGATTCTTGATGGCACTGTTAATTATATTCTTTTTAAACTTTCCTATTCCCTTAGATTTCTACATTAGGACATTTTTCAAAAGAATAGCTTACTTTAGGCAGCTTAAAATGTTAGGGGGAAAAGCACTGAGATCTGGAATCAGAAAATGTCATCTAATTTCCTTTCCAAATTGTGGTCAGCTGTGTGAACTTGGTCAACTTTCTAAGCATATCTGAGGTTCCTTTCTTTGACACCCATAAATATATAAGTAATGCTTGTCCTGATTACTTCTAAGAGTTATTGAGAGGCTCTAAATAGATCTTCAGAGGATCCCCAAACTGACTAATCATCCAAATTACCTGGGAGAATTTCTGAGTTACCATTTTCCCCCAGAGAGTTTTTTTTTTTTTCCCCAAAGTTGCTCCAGGTAATCTGCCATTTGAAAACCACATTATACAAATTATCAGATTCTATCCAGATAACGTCCAACACTTTCCTTCCTAGGTCATTAGTCATCATCATTACTGAGATCAATGGCATCGCAGGTCATTTTTTGAATTGTTTTAAGTGACAGAGTTTATATACACGCTCATCCTGAGTAAAGATTTAAAAACTTTTTTAATGACAAGTTTTCATCTTTACTCTAATGGAAACCTTTTCTTCTGACAGAGAGGTGATAAATTTAGTAATTTTAGATGATTAGAGCATTTTAGAGTCTGAATTCACACCATAAATCCACTCTGCACTTAATTCACAATGGATGAAGCTAAATTCTTAAAAGTTATGGGTATCAGAAACCCACAGAGTTGATAAAATGTATTGAATAAAAAAATACTTCTCACAAAATGCTGTTTGTAGTTCAATGCCATCTTTCTAAGAACCGTAAGGTTTTTGTTTCCTGAGCATTCCCCATAAGGATGTTATATTTTTCCAGAGGCAGTGATTTAATTTCATCTGTCACACAATTGTTATTGTAGTTTTGGTAAACCATGATTTTTTTTTAAGGTAGTAGCTAAAATATAAGAAGGAACTACTACTAAATAGAAACAAAGCATGAAACTAGAAATTCCTTCATTGTATTACATTAAGTAATTTGAAATTTCTACTATGTAGAAATTATTACTTGCAAAGGTAGATCCTAAGGTTCAGTCAATCAAAAAAGAAATCTTATGATGGCTTTCTTTGATTTATTAACATCATTCCATAGTATCCGGCAAAGTATTCATCACTTTGCGATGACACATAACGTCAAATATATTTTGTTTAGAAGTTACCTTTATGGACCCTGACTCTTTATCGTTTTCTCTGGAAAAGAAAAAAAACTAGAGTGTTTAGAAACCAATTTCTTCCAGGTGCTTAAGCTCCCCATTGCTTTCACGTGGTCCCAAGTCTTAGCCCACCCAGGCATTCAGGATCATTCCTTGATTAGCTCCCATGACATTCATCAAAGGCCTCCCAGTGTTCTAACTATGTGAATTAACTTCAATTTCTCTTGTGTAGAGTTGGTAAGTCATAATGGATAATGACAAAGGCCTGGGGCTCAAACAGATTTGGGGTCCTAAACTGTCCCTGTCACTTATTAGCTGTAGAGCTTTGGGTAATTATACTGCTAACTTCTGCACCACCTTGCTACTCAATGTGTGGTTTGTAGACCAGCAGCATCGGTATCACCTGGAAACTGGTTAGAAATCAGACTCTTAGACCCACCCAAGGAGGACTGAGTTGGAATCTGCACCTAAAAACAAAATTCCCTGTTAAAATTGGCATTCAAATCATTGCTATAAGCCACAGTTTTCTCACCTCTATAAATAAGGTAAAAGAGAGTTAAAAAAAGAATCCTTTTTAGGGTTCTTGTTAGGATTTTAGGTGGTAATGATTACAAAGGGCTTAGCAGAGTGCATGGAATATTATAAGCCTGAAATCAATTCTTATTAATAATTTTCAAAACCATTTTCTAAAATTTTCCCATCTTAAGGGAAATAAAGTCATGGAAGTTTTGTAACTTCTTGTGATCACATACTAGTAAATGAAGCTACTGGGACTTAAACCTCCATAGCAGGATTACATGTTAATATACATACTCTGATGTACAACACAAATGTAGTTTCTTATTTTCTATTATTGATATATTCTTCATAGTGAGGGGGGTGGAGAGACAAAACTTTGACATTTGTGTATTCGTAATATCACAATCTCTTTTTGTTTGGATGAGGTAAAATCTTGTGCTTGAGTGTGCTGTTCTCTCATCCCTGCTTCCTGCTAAGGTG
>CAUYSK010013731.1:0-53430 GCA_963575035.1 Avahi laniger | reverse complement strand
ATTATAGTTAATAGGGAGTAAAGGGAGAGCAAAATTCTTTGGTAGGATGAAGGGTCTAGGGGGTCCTGTGAGTTCCATTTTGTTGCAATGTGGAGAATTAAAGAATGCTGTCCACCAGAGAGGGGATGGGGCCCAACTTTGGAAGACTCCAATGCATTATGATAAAGAAGTAGCCTTTTATTTTATTCTGAGCTTTGATTAGGAATTGGTATTGATTTTTTTAAAGTTCTTTTTAAAGATGGCTTTCGTGTCTGATGAAGTCATCCTAAATTTTTTAAATTGAGCATATTAGTGCGATTTCAAATATGAAAAGTGGGATTATTAGTGTTGTAGACTTGATTTTGTTCATATGCATTGTCATAAGTGGAATCGGTTTATGATTTTATTCCTGTTTATTTGTCATCTTCGATAAATTCGATAGCTTTCTATTTAATTTTAGATTCTGGAATGCATTATATAGAGTCTGGGGATTATTAGTTCCTTCAAAGTTTGAAAAACCCAGAAAACTTTCTCACCCAAAGATTTATAAAAATTATAATATATTAATAATTTACATACAGTGCCCACATCTTAAATATACAGCTTACTGAATTAGATACCCATGTAACCACTGCACAGATCAAGATATAAAGCATTTATATTACTTCAGAAATTCTTCTCATGCCCTCTCCTTGTCAGGACACACCCACATCTACAGGGAACTACTATTCTGGTTTCTATCACCAGAGATTAGATTTGCCAGCTCATGAACCTCAAATAAGTGGAATCATACCATGTTTTTTTGAATTTGGATTCTTTTACTCAACATAGTGTTTTTAAGATTTATCCATGTTGTTTTGAGAATCACCATAGTTCATTTTTTTTTCATTGCTGCGTAGTATGATATTGAAATGACTATGCCACAGTGTTGATCCATTCTTCCTCTGTTGGATGTGTGGGTCTCTGAGTTTTAGCTATTAGGACTAAAGCTTCTGTGAAAATTCCAATACACACCTTTTGGTGGACATTCGTTCCCATTTATTTTGGGTATTTCAGGAGAAAAATTTCTGGGTTATAGATTGGGTAAATATTAAAACTTTAAGAACTGCAAATACTTTGCAAAGTGGTTTCACTATTTTACACTCCTACTAGCAGTGTATGAGTGTGCTAATTGCTCCATATCCTTGCTAACATTTGATATTATCAATCTTTTTTTTAGCCATTCTGGTGAATATGTAGCAGTATCTTATGATCTTAATTTGCATTTCCCTGATGAATAATAATGTTAGGCATCTTTCCATGTTTTTGTTGGCTTTAAGACTTTTGTTAGAGTTTTTTTTTTTCTCATTTGTTGGTCTTCATTTTTTCCCTACTTCTTAAATATTTATTTTAATGGTCTATTTAGATATCATATATATTATTGAGCCCGCTTTTGCAATTTGTCTTTACTTAGAAAATGTCCCACCCAGATTTTCAAATGTATGTGAGAAGTTTTAGAAAGATTTTAAAATCTGCCTTTGTGATTATATTTTTTCTTATTCCTAATGTTCTTTATTTATATCTATTTTTTAAAAAAATTAAACTTACCAGTTTTGTCTATTTTGCTTATCTTTTGAAAAAAGCTCTCAAATTATTTCATCAATTTTGCTACTTTTCTGTTTTCTAGCTTATTAATATATGCTTTTAGCTTTAATAATCACATAATCCAATGTTTTAGGTTTTGCCACTCTTTTTCTATCCTTTTTAATTTAATATTTTATTCATTTATTTTCCTGTATAGTTTATTAATAAAAATTAGGCATTGATTTTTCCTCTTCTATGATGAATACTATATGTAGTATTTTGCTTTTATTTATTTAATTTTTAATTTCAAAATATTAAGGGGGTACAAATGTTTTTGTTACATAGATACTTTGTATAATGTTTAAGTCAGGGCTTTTGGTGTGCCTACCATTAAAACAGTGTTCATTATATCCAAAAGGTAAGTTTTTATCCCTCACCCACTCTCCTCTTTCTGGTTTCCAATGTCCCTTATATCACTTTTTGCCTGTGTATACCCATTATTTAGCTCCCATTTATTAGTGAGAACATACAGTGTTTGGTTTTCCATTCCTGAGATACTTCACTTAGGATAATGGTCTCCAGTTTCATCCACATTGCTGCAAATGACATCATTTCATTGCTTTTATGGCTGAGTAGTACTCCATGGTATTTATATGTACCATATTGAAATGAATTTATGTCTTAAAAATCCCACCTTTTAAAAGAAACTTTTCTAACAATACTAATGTTGATTTTATTTCTTCTTCAAAATTTTTTTATTGCTTACTAAAATAATAGATACTGACTGGAAAATATCCAAACAACAAAATAATAAAGTAGAATGTAAGAGTCTCCCATAGTTGTGCTCCTCACCTCCATGAAGGCAGTTAAAAATTGAACAATACTATTGCAGATATTTTCTATGCACAGACTAAAACTGATGGTTTCTCATAAAGATTTTTAGTTAAATGTCTTGGGTATCAGAGATATATAATCAAAGCTAACATAAATATTGATAAGTATGCAAACTCCTTTCAAATATTTAGTTGTATTATTTCTTTGTCTTTTCTAATTGTATTGAATACCACTTCAAGAATGTAAAGTGATAGAGTTTCTAACTCTAACGAGTTAGTGTAGGCTCAGCTCTTTGTCTTTCAGCGCCTGGGTTAGAGAATGATAGACTCCTCCAAATAGTTTTGGGTATTTGAGGGAACAGAGAGCTTACCCTGCTTGTTGGGTGGTACCAGGGGAGGAGGTTGTTCAGAAGAGCCACCACCACCACCTGGGGCAGCCCTGTCACGGCAG
This sequence comes from Avahi laniger, assembly GCA_963575035.1. Lineage (NCBI taxonomy): Eukaryota > Metazoa > Chordata > Mammalia > Primates > Indriidae > Avahi > Avahi laniger. The sequence goes on along the minus strand of CAUYSK010013731.1, from coordinate 50,604 downwards.
CACTGGTCTGGGAAAGGATGTCTAAAATACCACCGACTCTACACACGCACGAACGTGAATCTTAACCACCTCTCAGAAGTTCTGAAAAGTTCTCACACACACTGGTGGCTAGGAGTGGACAGCCAGTGTGTCACCAGAAGTTGTCACATGGAGTGAGGGGACCCTGTGGCAGAGGCCAAGGTCAGAGCCAGAACCAGATGGAAGACAGGATTGAGTCCAAGAGGATCAGCAGGTCCAGCGAGACCCGAGAAGGCCATCAGCTCCCTCGCCAAGAGATAAAACGCGGCAGGATAAAAATTGATAGTGCTTTGGGGGGACAAGGGCAACATACGTAACCTAAACATCTGTACCCCCATAATATGCTGAAATAAAAATAAATTGATAGTGCTTTGAAAGCTAAAAAGAAAAAAAAAAAGATTTTTCGGTAACAGCTATTATTGAAATGCCAGTGAATCCAGATCTGCCCTCACACTTCTTGGGGTGCAGTTCTCCCTCTGAGCCTCCTTTTTAGAGCGCCTTTGACCTCTTCATTGCGAAGGCTGTAAATGTAGGGGTTCAAAGTCGGTGTGATCACCGCATAGACCACGCTGGCCAGGCGGTCGTAGCGGGGGGAGTATGCAGACGACGACCGGAAATAGACAGAGAGGACAGAGCCAAAGAAAAGCGACACCACTACCAAGTGCGCCCCGCAGGTGGAGAAGGCGCGGCGCCGGCCGCCGGCCGACCGTACTCCCAGCACCGCGACGATGATGCGCGCGTAGGAGAGGGACACGAGGAGCAGCGGGGTCAGCACCACGGCCAGACCCTCGGAGAAGATGGCAGTCTCCTCGGCAGACGTGTCGGAGGTGGCCAAGCTCAGCAGCACCGTCATGTCACAAAAGAAGTGGCGCACAAGGGCGGAGCGGGGGTACGCGAGCGCGGAGATGAGCAGCGTGTGGAGCAGCGCGTGCAGGTGCGCCACGGCCCAGGACGCCCCCAGCAGCGACGCGCAGCGCGCGGGCGTCACCAGCGCGCAGTAGTGCAGGGGCAGGCACACGGCCACCATGCGGTCGTAGGCCATGGCGGCCAGCAGGTAGCTCTCGGTGATGCCCAGGGCCACGAAGAAGTACATCTGCGTGAAGCACGCCTGGAAGGACACGGACTGGCCCGGGTGGAGCAGGCCGGCCAGCAGCCTGGGCACCGTGACAGTGGTAAAGCAGACGTCCACGAGGCTCAGGTGACCCAAGAAGTAATACATTGGCGAGCGCAGGGCCCCGTCGGACCTCACCACCACCACCATGCTCAGGTTGCCCAGGGCATTGAGCAGGTAGACTCCCAGGAAGAGCAGGAACAGCAGTGGGTGAGCGTCTGTTCCGTCCACCAGGCCGAGAAGGAGGAACTCCGGGGTGGCTGTGAGGTTGGCCAGGGCCATGGAGCCCCAGGACAGGTGGGAGTGCTGAGGGGAGAAGGGAGGCAGCAGGTCTAAGTTCTGGGAACTCCAGGTAGACTTCCTGCATGGCGAGGTTCCATAAATTTTAATATATATGTATATAATTTTGATATATACTATATTTCTGCATGCTAAAATGGATTGGAAACCACATTGCTCATATAATAATTCTAATTTTGTGAAGAAATTGAATCTTAGAAGGGTATTCTATGGTAGTGGGTAAGTTTCCAGCTTTGGAATAAGTCAGACCTGATTTTGAGTCCTGGCTCTATCACTAAGGCAGTGGGACCTCTCTGAGCTTCAGTTTCTTCTTCTTTAATGAGAAAAATATTAGTAGCTACCCTTGGATCTGGTTGCGAGGATAAAGTGAACAATAAGTTTAAAATACTTAGCACAGTGCCTGGCACATAATAAGCACTCAAAATATCTATCGATCTCTCATCATCATCGTATTCTTTTCTTAGTCAAACAATTAGTTAGGGACAGAGTTAGGACCAAGGTCATTTGCATACCACTCTAAATTTCTTCACAAAGCACCTTCCTGCATTTGTGGTTCATTTATTGACCACACGTTATGTGTTAGTTTAGGAATTGGTAAACTTTTTTTGTAAAGGATCACATAGGAAATATTTTAGGCTTGTGGGCCATATGGTCTCTGTGACAACTACTCCAATCTGCCGCTGTAGAGCAAAAGCAGTCATCCACAATAAGTGAATGAATGGCCAGGGCTCTGTTCCTATCAAACTTTATTTACAAAACAGGTGGGGCTGTGGGTGGGGGACGGTGGAGGGAAGAGGGTAAAGCATCCACGTATGACACTGGGACGAGGCTTGTCCTTGTTCTGACCTCTGCGTAAAATCGGCTGGACAGAAAACTTCTAAATTTCTCAGTTAACCAAGTGACTTCAGTTATCTGAGAAGCAACTCACTCATTTTATCTCCCATTTACTCTCTTCCTTAAAGTACCACATTCTTTTCTCCCATTGCTCCAAGGTTTCTAGACATGTTCTACTACTAACGTGGCCCACCTACCCTTTCCCGGGAAAGAGTCAGGCTTTGGCGAGATCCCAGAGCATGGCCTAAGTCAGCTCTCAGCAGGGAAATTCCTCGCAGGAAAGAGCTGCATCTCGTTGTCTTGTCCAGCGATCTGTACACAAAATTTACCCAGAAATATCTGTCGAATGAAGCTTTTGGAAGAGCAATGAGTGAAAAGAGAGAGGAAGGGAGGGTAAAGGAGAGGGGACGATGCGCAAACTCCAGTGACCACACCTGTCAACTTCCCCACGCAAGCCCCAGATGTATTGTATGTTTTCATTTTTCTGCTTTTCTGTCATTGTCACCCATTAGCTGTCCCAGGGAAATCATTTGCTAAGCTCCTGCCAACCCCACCCCTTGCCCTGAGATAGAGTAGCAGCAGAAGATCCAGGACCTTGGCACCCCCCCCACCATCCGCCTTTTTTGCAGTGCAGGATTCTCCTCTGCAGAGCTCCTGACCTTCCCTCCCCAGCCTCCTCTTGGGGAGCTGTACGATGCAGTGGAAAGAGCACTGGCTTTGGAGTTAGAGACACCTGGGTTTTAATCCTAATCGGCTGTGTAAACGTGGACCCACCTTCATTTCCTCTTCACTCTGCTCATCTGTAAAAAGGAGAGAACAGTTCCTCTCTTACAAGGTTGATGTCAAGATTAAATGAGGTAGTATTTATAAGTATGGAGCAGAGAATAGAGGCTAATGGACATTAGTTCCCTTTTCCCCAACTTCTGATGGCTTCTCTCTGCTGCCCGATGGCTTCTAGAGATAATCCAGCCCAATACGGGAGGCCTGTAGTTATTTACTTATGTTTTTCTTAATCTCAGCTGATACCTACTTTTCTGTAACTTCTACAGATGATTCCAATTTGGGCCTGGGGGAGTGACCCACACCAAGTTTGCTTTCTCTGCAGCTTTCCACATGGTGATCAAAGGAACCTATTCTAGGTCTGTGAAGTCTTCTTGATTCAACTCAAACACCTCTGTGCCTTACATATTTTCTTATAGGACCTTTTTTTCCAAGTCCTTTTCCATTCTTGTCACCCTTGCTCAATATTTTTTTAACAAGTTGGACATAGTGCTCTAGCTGGGGTTGGGCTGTATCAGCAGTCCCCAACCTTTTTGGCACCAGGGGCCGGTTTCACGGAAGACAATTTTTCCACAGAAGGGGGTGAGAGGTGGCAAGGGGTGCAGTGGGGTGGCGTGGGTGGCGGGTTAGGGAGGCAGGGTAGGGAGGTGGAGCTCAGGTGGTGATATGCGGCCCAGTTTTCCTATCAGGCCATGGACCAGTACTGGGCTGCAGCTCAGGGGTTGGGGACCACAGGGCTGTATAACAGGTCAGTCATACAATTCATGCTTGCTCCAGGTCAGGTGTTGTGTTGGGCTCTGGGACTACAGAGGCAGGTCAGCCATTGCCCTCGGCCTCCAGCCGGGCACAGTGTAATAAGTACTATGTTAACTGCATGAACAAAACAGGGGTGATTTCCTCTGCCTAGCGGATTGGGGAGGATTCCAAAGAAGAGCTCAAGTCTGAGCTAGGTTTGGAGGAATGCGTAGATCACCAGAAATACAGATGCTCAGGAGTGGGGAAAGGCGTTTCAGGCAGGGGAAAGAGAATGTGAAGGCATAGGAAGATGTTTTGTAGGTGGATTAGAGCTGAAATGTGGCCTCATTCTCCTTATCTGTAAGGCAGAGTGGGTGGAGGTGGGGTGGGGAGGAAGATAGGACACAAGGGAAAACAGACAGCAGAGAAATGTTGGGTTCTCTCACCTGAAGGGCAGCCAGAACTCAACGCTGTCTGCAGAGTCTGTGGGCTGGTTTCCAGTTCTGAAGACAAATACGTTGTCGTTCATCTCAGCCCAGACACTTCAATGGGTTTCTCGTTGGCTGGGCAGAAGCCCTAGAGAAGGAAAGAGAAAGCCAGGGCTGTAAGGGCCCTGGAATTCCTGAGCCATGCTCTTCCCACTCAGCGTTACTTTCCTGCCAATCTCCCGCACGCACGAACATCGCATCGCCCATTGGATGCGGTGCACGTGGCTCAGCCCTGCACCCAGCGCTTCCCAGGGTGGCTCCCAGCCCTCCTCTCCGGTCTGAGCTCCTCCTCCCCAGCCCCAGCCAGGCTGGCCTTGTCGCTGTCTCACTTGCCCCTTTCTCACAGGCCTTCCCCACACACCCCTGCCCACCTGAAATGCTCCTCCCACCCTATCGCAATACCCAGCCCCAGCTCCACTTCCTGCAAGATACCCCACCTTGTTTCTTGACTTCTCCGGCCCACATCAGTACCTCTCTCCTCTGTCTCTTGCCAACTCTCATTGGGAAACTAGCCCTCCTTTGCGGATATGAAAGTGACTTTTTCTGCTGGAAGATTCTTCCCCACTAGATGACGAGACTTCCAAGGGCAAATATTAGTTGTCTTTTCCCATCTGACCATAGGCCTGGCACAGGGCTTTGTCCTAACTCCCCTGGCAAAGTCGGGAAGCCTCCACAGAAGAGGTTGCATCTGAGCAGGGCCAGCTTGGAGAACAAGGCATTCACTGGGCAGGCAAGGGTGGGGGGGAATTCTAGAAAGAGGGAATGGCATGTGTAAGGGAAATCACAAGGGGAGCTTTGGGGAATTGTGTAACCTCTTTGAGCTTCATTTTTTTTTTCTCTAAAAGTAGAATAATAATATCATCCCCATAGTCTGCTTGTGAAGACTTAGCAAATAGCAGGTGCTTAATTAATGCCAGTTTCCTACCCCACCTCAGCTCGTAACCACATTAGGTGATGGGGGGATAGGCTGACTGAATTTACATTGGCTCCCCCTGAAACACCTGGCACAGGACTGGGTTACCTAGATGCTGAACTGCTGTTGTTGACACAGAGCCATTTTCGGAGGCCCAGGTATGGCAGGTGTCTGCTTTGAAATTGGCAGGAAGGATTTATTTGAGGTCACGAAATGAGGCAGGGATGCTTAAGTTTCTAGGATCAGAAGCTCTATCTCCCAGGAAGCCCGCTGCTCTAAACCCTATGCGGAAAGGGTCACCTTTGTAGCAAACATTCAGATATCCTAAGACGCAGAAGTACACAGGGATACACACCTGCACACAGAAACTGACATATCCTGATACAGCCAGACACATGGACATGCCAGAGACACACTCACACCCACTGGGACAGGAAGACACACAGGTGGGCACACTCACAGTCACCTGTGCACAGACATAGACACACACACAGATCCACACACTAGAGAAAACGTAGCTATACATGCCACATACACATGCAACCCCCAACACAGACCCCCACCCCCCCGACATGCAAACAAATGCCAGAGACATAGAGATCTCAATGGACTCTCCCAGACACACTGAGGCCCAGGTGAGTCTGCACACAGACGCCCACTCCCACTCCCTCCTTCCTCTCACCGCTCTGGCCTCAGGTCTGTCTCCCTCCACAGAGGGGGCACTGGTGGTGGTAAACAGGGGACCCCATCGCTGGCCCCCAGAACTTTTGGTCCTTGGGGTTTCCATTCAATTCCTTTAATCCACTCCCTTCCTGGCCTGCCCAGATTTGTCCCTCGATGGCATCCCAAATAACTTCCTCTCCAAGCACGGTCTCAACCCAAGATGAGCCCTTTTACTCCAAGGGCCTCCTCCCCGTCTCCACTTTCTCTGCCAACTTCTCACTCATTTCATGTCAATAATTTATTCAGCGGTCTTCACTGTCGTATCTACTCCATGCCAGGCGGGTACTTGAGCACCAGGCGGGGATGGATTCAGAGACGAGTAAGACATAGTCAAAGAGCTCGCTTTCCTATCTCGGTATCAGGCGGCTGGCAAGGATTCCTAGATATCACCTCACCCAACACCCATGTCACAGTCAGGGAGAGCAATGCCAGAGGACTGTGCCTGAAGTCACTCAGAGATCTGGGGAAAAGCCCAGATTCGAAACCTGGACTCCGAATCCCACCTATGGTTCGGTCCCCGTGTGTCTGCGGCACACTGGCAGGTACTTCTCATGCATCCATCTCCCTCAGACACTTGATGTGCCCACTTGCCTTCTGCCATGGTTATTCTGCTCCCTGCCAGCGAGTCTCCCACCTGTCAACTCACCTGCGAGCATGGCCGGGCTCTGCCTCCCACAGCACATACCGAGGCCGAGCTGCTCCCAGCAGAGGGAGAGCTGCTGCAGGTCTTCCCTGCAGAGGAAGATTTGCTTTAACAGAGCAGGGTGGGAGGAGTGGCATGCAGGCTGGGAGCAGAGGGGTCGCCCACCAATTAATTCATCAGGAAACTCCATGGAGAGCTACAGTGACCTCTGCAACTGCTGGTCCCGTGAGGACCCCTCAGCCCTCAGCCAGCCTGGCTTCCCCTCTCCGGCCTGCTAGAAAGACCACGTGGGAGAAGGGGAATGGAGGCATCTGGAACCCAGAATGGAGGTCGTGACCAGCTGTGCTGGCCTACCCTGCTCAGAGGGTGATGCAATCACTCCTCTGCCTCCTTCTAAGGAGGATGGCCCCAGAGGGCAGGGCTTGTCAAAGATCCCACCGCCAGACGACCCTGGCCTCTTCTCCGTGGCTTTCCCCACACTGAAGCTGCCACCTCACCATGTGATTTCCCTGCTCAGGGAAGAGCTCTTCCTCCTGATGCCGCTGTGGGGAGAGCAGTGAAGTGGAGGGGGACCTAGATGCCCAGTGTCCCCGGGTGGGCCCCAGGCCCACCTCAGCCCCAGTGGTCCATGGAACCTGGAAGTCGACAGAGAGCAGGAGGGGCTGGAGTTGTGGCAGATTCCCCCCAGGACAGCAGGGCTGGGGTCACAGCTGAGCCTCACACCCCATGCAGAGCTGCTGTTAGTGGACTTCAGGGTTGCTGCCTTCTGTCACTCCACAGCCCAGGTGAGAGATGCTCGGATCTCAGCCCTGTCCAGCTGGTGCCAGAGCAAGATGATTTCTGCTCCTTGTTTCAAAGCCTTTTGACTGTCCTGTCCTCCTCATTGACTCGGCAAAGCAGCCCTCCTGCGTCTGGAGGAGCCAACCTCTGCTGGTCATGAATCGTCATTTCTGAGGCTGGGCCAGTTTCTCCTGAGGACAGTCTCTCTCCTCTGCCCTTCCTCCATCTGGGTGTGCCCTTCCTCCATCTGGGTGTGCCTTTTAACACCTGCGGAACTGAAGGTCACATCTCAAGGGATGAACTTCCCCAGCTTGATTATTCATTCACTTGAAAACACTCCCTCAGCGTCCATGGGCTGCCCAGCCCTGTTGCTCTCCGAGGAGTGTCAGGAAAAATCTTGGAATGAGTGAGGTGTTCGAGTTGCGACTAGCTTTTGACCCTGGGCAAGTCACTTCTGTCGTCTGGGTCTCAGTTTCCCTGTTGGTAAATGGAGTGCGGTGACCCGATGGTGCCTGGTGATACCTTCATGTTTAAGGATGTACAATGCTGAGGATGCCCCTTTCACAGTTAGCATTCAGGCTGGGGGGAGAAGATTGGGCACAGACAGTTACAGCCCTGGGCAGTAAGAGCCCGAGGGGCTCAGACTGGAAGCTGTGTCTGTGGCTTGGGGGTATAGGGAGCACTTCCGGGAGGAAATGGGCTTTAAACCAAGCAGAAGAATAGGGGGATTGGGGCATGTGCAAAATGTCTGGGAACCGCAGTTTATGCAGAGGGATCATAGGAAAATACAAGGAAGGAGAACAGTCTTGAGTAGGGGAGATGTCCTGGCATCATTCTGCCCTGACTAGCAGAAGAAGTTAATCCTATTTCTGTGCCTCAGTGTCTTACTTGGAAAATGGGAAAATAGTAGAACCTGCTTCATAGGGATGCTGGGAGGACCAGGCGAGCTGAGGAACATACAGCCCTGTGAGCAGAGCACAGCTCACAGCAGACACTCGCTACAGGGTGGCTGTTCTGTTGTTGTCCCTCCGCTGGTCCTACTGTGTGCTAGTTGTGTTAGGGTTCACTCTATCCTTCACTCTCCTGATCTGCATTTTTTTTCTTTTGAGAAGAAGCCACTGTGAATCTGTCCATTCCCCTGACAAGCATGAGATGAGTGTCGGTCAACAGAAAAAGGCACTGTCTTCATGTTGCTAGTAACTCTTTCAAATAGATGAACGCCCGAAGAACGTCACTGTGGTTACAGCATTTGGGAACGTAGGGCTCTGTGTACCGTGTCCCTGCTGTTTAACAAGGCTAAGGACTACCGCACAATGGAAGCACGGTGGCCGCGGGCTAATGGACTAATGGCAAGAACGAAAAGAGATGGGTTCTTCAGAGGCTTCCCGGCTGTGCGTTCCTCAGGCATGCTTTTCTGCTTTTTTTCCAAAAGTTTTTTTCCTGTGGTAAAATACACATGACACAAAATTCACCAGCTTCACCATTTTTTAAGTGTATACTTCAGTGGTATTAAGTACTATTTTTCTTTTTAGAGTTATTTTTCTTAAAAAAGAAAATGTTCTTGTTTTTTTCCCCTTCTTATCTGTGAAGTTTCTTTATTTTATTTCTTCTTTTCCCTGTTGTAACAAATGAGATGCACAGGGATGTGTAAAGATAAAAAATAATCTCCCCTGACCTCCCCCACATTCCACCTCCATGAGGTAATCAGTGTTGACAGCGGCTTCCATACCTTTCCCCCAGCTCAAACAAACTGCCTCTGTGTGTCTGTCTGTCCACTATCTATTTTTCTAGTCTATCATTGTCTACCCATACACACACACACACACACACACACACACACACACACACATATGTACATACATGCATATGAAGTTCTCCAAAGTACACTTTCTCAGGATAGAAAGGGGATAATACAGCAAATATATAGAAATATTGGCAAAGAATTTTATATTCTAGCGAAGCAAGTGTTTTCCTTTGTATTTCTTCCCTTCCAGTATCCACATGATGCTGAGTATTTTCTTTTTTTTTTTTTCATTTTCAACCACAAACTTTAAGTTAAAAAGATTACCTACATGGTATTCGCGCTCATGACTGCAGGGTCCCATGAAGAGAACAAGCCACAGGTTATTTAATCATTATGGTAATCTTGAACAAACCATTAAGGAAGGTATGTCAATTTAGGCTTTTCTCTGTCCTGGAAGCTTTCCTGAGACTCCAGAGACAAAATCCAGTGTCAAAGAGGTGAACCTTTCTGTAACCCCTGACAACGGTGGTGAAGGAATTCACCCAGCAAACTTTTTATTAATTACACACTACCATTAGCAATGGTTGAATGTGCCTCCTCACTGTGAAATATTTCTTTTAATATTGATTTTTCTTTTTGTGATATTTTGTTCCGTGGAAAACAGAACCTTGTCTTAATTTCCTTGCTTGTTAAGTACATTTCTGTATGATCACATGAGATGTAACTGTGCTTGCCTGGCTTTGCCTGCCCAGTTCCGGGACAGTGTAGTCCACTCGAAAGCAGGGTTTTGGCCGTGCTCCTGTAAAAGTAATAAGCTATTAGATAAGACTCTTAATGTTTGCATTTTTCTTTAGTGTAAGCCATTTAAAATAAGTTCTATTTTTATATTAGCATATGTATAATTCTCAGACAAATAAGTAAATGTGAGACAAATGGTATGAAGTTTCACGTGAGTTTGAACTGACTTGTAATTTGCAAAGATATATACCACACCATGTGAACACAAAAAGAAGAGAATATATGTACATATATAATCAAATTGCAGTGTAATAAATCAAACCTTTGAATAATTAATTGTGATGTTCTTATTTCCTCCTAAAGTACCAAAGTGAGAAGTTACACTCTGTGGACAATTAATTATTAGCATTGTTATTATTTTTTAAAGAGGATATCACGTTAGTTTGTGTTAATTCTTATCTAGGTACCTATAAAGATGCTGAGATTATGAATTATATTTACAAATGACCAAGGGTCAGAGGCCTAAATGGGCTAGTTTGTATCCAGAAAGAGTATAAATCTAGAGTCTGGAGCAAGAACCTCAGATTGCTGGTCAAGGCTTTCTACACAACGAGCCATTTAGCTCCAACTCGAAACGTATGTGAGAATCACCACCTGCAGGAGTCATGAACTAAGGCTGTTGAATTTTCACCGTGGATTCTTTTAAAGGCCCTTTCGTGTTGTAAGAAGTTTATTATGTAACTGGAAATGTGATTGCTCGATTTTAGGGCAGAAATTTGAATTGAATAGCTTTCTGTGTTAAAATATGCTTTAGTAGAAATGGAATTAGAAGTGGGTTTGATATTGTAATATATTGCTAAATTAAGAATCTATTGAATTTATTGTGAATATACCTAATATATTTTGTTAAAATAATATAGTATGCATTATGCATTACGGTTTTGGGCTGTGAGAATGCTATAATTTGCAAATGGGCCAAAAATTCTGCATAAATGTTGCACTCTTTTCTTAAGGTAATCTCTGTATCTTCTGGCCTAGAAGACACTAAATGAGTTATTAAGGTCAACACATCAACGAATGTAGACCTGATTCCTAAGTGACCATTTTAAATAAAATTTGTATAAGAGTCACCCACGATCACATATCAAGGAACAAGTATCAGTTTCTCGTAAACTCAGAGTATGAAACATACTATCAGGTGTAGAAAATATTGTAATATGGAAATCAGGACTTCTTGATGGGCAGTACATATAGAAATAATATCAATTTGTCAAACATTAATGGAAGTAAATTGTCAGCTTTTGTTATCAATCAAAATATTTGAGAATTTAATCTCAGAGGAAAAAAGTAGAAACATACTAAGAAAGACCATACAACAGGTAGGATAAACTTGGTTTTAAGAACTCAGACGACTAAAAACATTAAAATTTAAAGGAGATGCAGTATGTAAATCAGAATAAAATGAAATCATACATCTGAACAATATCAGGTCCTCAAAAACATGCTCAGGATGGGGGAATCTTCTGCATGTCGTTTTATTTGAAACTTACAGAGAAATACATTTTGAAACAACAAACGCTGAAGGTGTAAGATGTAGAGAGATATTTTGGAAAGAAAGAACGTATCTAAAAGAAAGTGAAATGCAACCCAAAGAAGTTGATAAGCTGCAGATGTGAAGAACTGGATTCCAAAATCTAGTATATATGTAGATAAGCACAATGAAAAAGTTTCCCACATGATTAAAAGATACCCTAAGACAGAGAAGTCGGATTGAATTCTGTCTCTGGCAATTGTCTGTAAACCAATCCAAATTTCATGGGCTAGATCAGCACCTGCCTTTTGCTAGAAACTGTTATAGGGTGAGGACACAGCAGGGAAAAAGAGACCAAAATTCCTGCCCCTGGAGAGCTTACGTTATTATCACCATGAAATTTTATTTTATTTTTTTTTGTGGAGAAGCCGAAGTAGAGGATATTGTCAATATAATAGATGTAGGCTGAGCCATCCTCTCCATGAACTTTTAAGCAAGGTTGCTCTCTGAGAGTTACAAGAGTACTGTCCACACACAAATTACATAATCAGACAATTTGGTAAGTACCTAGAAACATTAGCTGGAAAACTGAAGAATTTTGGAAAACCTCCAACCTAAATCAAGGTGACCCAGGGGTAATCTCAGGGAGACAGGACCATACATGGCTTTAGCTTGGTAAATGAAAGCTAATGAGTTGTGATAAACCCTGTTTGGAGAAAAAGTGCTGAGAACAGAAAGCAGTTGGTCAACCCTGAAAATCCAGGGAAAGAGTCCTCCAAGGTGCCTGCCGGCAGTGCCGTCAGCAGCACTGTTGGAAAGAGGGAATTGTGTTCCATCAGACTTGGCACGACCTTTTCCTTGACCGAACTCTCTACATGAGCAGAGGGCTCCCAGGTACCTTAGCAGAATCTGACTCTGCTCACCAAGAAATGCTCTGATGCAGCTTATCTAGAGACAGAGAGAATGCAGTGCTGGAAGAACATACAGTCTATGTTTAAGTTCTGTTTTCAGGATAAACTAACCTTCTGGTTTATATATGTCCTTATCAGAAACTTGGTTAATGTTACTCCACTCCTGAAAAGTGGATCCACCCTTGATGCAGATTTCTGAGTTTACAGGGTTGAGAACTGAACCAAATGTCCCTTGTGAGGTGCTCTTTAGCCACTTAGTTTTCCCCAGGTATGTTCATATTTGTTTTATTGCCTGCCTCCTTCACACTGCAATAGTCTGGTCAAAATATCCAGGTGTTTTCTAGTCAACGAATAAGAGGAGAAGAGAAGGAACTAGGGCAGAAGACATTCAGGTTGACATTCAGGAGAAGGAAGAGGTTTCTGGTGCATCCTTGCTTATATCCCACACAGCGTCTAACATGGTGCCTTGCATGGAGGTGGTGTTCACTAAATAAATGCATTTATTTCCCTTTGTCCTCTGAAATAGGAGAATTGCATGTACAGATGGTCCCCGATTTATGGTGTTTGACTTACAAGTTTTCGACTTTTTGATGGATTTATCAGGGACATAATCCCATCATAAATCAAGGAGCTTCTTATGACTTACAATGGGGTTATGGTTTCTACTGAATGTGTATAGCCTTCGTACCATTGTAAAGTGGAAAAATCACACGTCAAACCGTTGTAAGTCAAAAAATCATAGGTTGAACCATTGTTAAGTCTGGACGATCTGGTGCTGTAGTGCCAATGATAAATGGGTTTTCAATTCAGATGTTTTCAACTTACTGTAGGTTTATCGGGAGGTAGCTCCACCATGAATCAAGGAGTATCTGGATATTGCTAATCTATCCTGAAATATGTTTAGAGAATGTTAGCGGGTCTCACTTTAGGTATCTTACTCTGGCCTCCAGGTTCATGGCAGGAGGGACCCAGACCAGCATCTTTGAGTTCCTCCTTCTCCGGTGGGGACTCTCAGAGTGACTAGAGGAGTGGTGTATTCTCTTCCTGTTGTTCCTATGAAGGTATGTGGTCACTGTGGTTGGGAACTTACTCATTGTCCTGGCTGCAGACACTGACACACATCTCCACATCCTCATGTACTTCTTCCTCACCAGGCCATTGTGTGCAGACATCCTTTTCACCTGCACCACCATGCCTGAGGCCCTGGTGAACATCCAGACCCAGAGCAGGTCCATCTCCCACCCAGGGTACCTGGCTCAGCTCTACTTTTCCCAGATCTTTGGGCACATGAACATCTTTCTCCTGGCCACAGTGACCCATGACCACCTGCCATCTTCTCCACTGCATGATGGCCACACCCCACCCTGGCTCCAGCGCTGCACCTATTAATACTTAGGGACTTCCTTGTTGCCATGGCCCACACCTTCCTTATATTCCAACTTTCCTTCTGCTCTACAATGTCATCCTTGACTTTTTCTTTGATCTGGGACTGTGATAAAAGTATTTTTGTCTGATGTGCATTTGGCAATCTTGTGCTCATGTTCTTTGGGGAGTGATTATTTTAACCCTTTTGTTAATTTTTTTATTTACTGAAATGTAATTTATATAGAGTCAAATATATAGATCAATAAGTTCAGTTCAAAAAGACACTCAATATTTTTTGACAAATATATACTCCCATATTATCATCATCCAAGTCAAGATATGGAACATTTTATTATCCTAGAAAGTTCTTCACGCCCTTTTCCAGTCGTCTCCTACCTTCAGGCAGCCACTGATTTGATTTCTATCTTCATACTAATACATTAGAGATTAGATTTACCTGTTCATGAACTTCACATAAATGGAATCATATAGTATGTACACATTGTACGTACATTTCTGTTTGACTTCATTTACTCAGCATAATGTTTTTGAAATTCATCTATATTGTTGCATATGTCAATAGCTTGTTCCCTTTTTACTTCTGAATGGTATTCAGTTATATGGGTTTATCACCATTTTTTTCTTACCTATTCCCATGTTAATTAACATTTAGATTATGTCCAGTTTTTTGAAATTATGAATAAAGCTGCTATGAACATTCCTATACAAGGTTTCTACAAGATTTCTTGTGGACATATGTTTTCATTTCTCTTTGTTATATACCCAGGATTAGTACTGCTGGGTCAGAAGGTAGGTGTATGTTTAACTTTCTTAGAAACTGACAAATAGTTTTCCAAAATGGTTGGACTAATTTCCACTTCCATTGGCAATATTTGAGAATTCCAGTTGTTCCGCATCCTTGTTGACACTTGGTATTATCAGTCTTTTAATTTTAGCCATTATACTAGCCCTCTTATATTGTATATTATCATCTTTTTCTCTACCTGTATTGGATCAGCTAACCTTGGAGTCTTCATTTCCCCAGAGAAGCACCTGTGGCCCTCATCTTGCTGTCATCTCCCTGGTCTATGGGACAGCTTAGCAGAGGGGACCCAGCAGCCACTGTGTTGTACACAGTGGTAATGGTCATGCCCAACCCTTTCATCTGAGGGAAAAAAGCCCAAAGGATTCTCTGGGTGTAAACATCAGGGCCAAAAATCTTCTTATTGTTTCAGTGAGGTGGGCAAAGAATGTGGGCTCAGGAAGGGAGAGAATAAAGTTAATAAGACGAACAAAGTAACAATAATAGAAGTTACCCTTCATTGAACATCTGGCAGACATTACATTTACTGCTTACATATAATGTTGTTTAATATTTCTACCAGCTCCATGAAATGGGGCATTATTATATTTGTTTTATAAATGATAAAACTGAGACTGAGCTATCAATTATCAAACATCACACAACCGGTAAATGGAAGATCCAGGATTTGCATCAGATCGAAAGTGCAGCTTTGACAGGTCATTACTTCCCAGAGACTCTCTTCTAGGGGCCAGTGGGATTGGCATTCAAATGTCTTAGAGCCTCAATAATTATCTGGCTAGTGGAAGAAACACGTGGCCCACCAATGTTCTGACCCAGTCACAGGAGCTGATTAGCCCACACGTCTCAGCGTAATCTCACTCCCCTTGGCATACGATTTGTGTCAGGGCCAGGGTATGACCCGGTGCTGGCTAACGAGATGGCAAGGAACGTAAGCTGGGAGGACTTCCATGCCCCACAAAAGCACAAATACTGTGTGCCCCTGGAGGGCTTAACTGGAAAGAGATTGTCCACAATGGTTCAGCTGAGCTGGCTGCTCTCTTTGACCTGGGATGTGCCTCTATACAGCACAGAGTGCAAGACCCAGAGCAGTGACCAGATTACACTTTCTCGTAGACTTACAAATATCTGCCATGAATGTTTTAGGGTGTCTGTGTGTGTGAAAAACTGAGACAATGAAAAAATGTTGGAAAACCATAAATCTTTATAATGGAGTTAAGGTAGAGTATTGCATATTCTTGAAGTTGTTAATAGTACCTATGTCTTTTGCCATTGCTCTTGTCAGAGGAAGCCTTTCATGAAAACTGTAACAATTTTTAAAAACTCTCTTTTTGCTGTTTTTAAGCTTTGTGCCATCAGAGAATTGTGATATGATAAATGACCATGTGAATTTTCTGAAATATTTTCTGGCTGTGACAGATTTCTCATTTTAAAATTTCAACTGAAAATACTCTGTTTTCTCCAACTTTTTTTTTTTTTTTTTGCTTCAAACTAAGGGATTAGTGCCCGTAGCAGGGTCCCTGAGATTTGGGGCTTAGCTATCATCAGACAGGTAGCTGGAACCACAAACGTCAAGATGAAAATGGGAACATCAGCATATGACCACCCTACCTTCATTCTCCACTTCTAACTGTGCTATTATTTCCTTCTGGGGAATGACTTCACCCATTGTACATGATCATGGTTTGGGGCAGTAGATTTAATATAGTGCCTTGCCTTTGCACTATATTAAATTGAAGGGATGTAGAAGGATCCTTCCATGAGAATTTTTCTTTCTCTACTTGGTCCCTGGGACTTTGACTCGTGGGTGGAAATCCACAGGACTGAAGAAGGACTAGGAACCAGCAGTGGTGCCCAAGAGGGATGCTCAAGGACTCCCTGTTCTCAAGAACATCTGTGGCTTCCTGAGTTCTTTCTGTTCAAAGCTGGCTCTTCAGTCTTCCTATTGATGCTGTGATCTCCCCTCATATCTTTCCAATACGCTTTCCTTTTGCATAAGCAAGCTAGTTAATTTCTGTTGTATGTGATTAAAGAAACTGTGGCAGAGTCACATTTACATTTCTCAGCCTTCCCTGTGCTTAGGTTGGGGCTGTGAGCAAAAGTGTAGTGTGTCACTTCTGGTCTGACTCAACTAAGACCCTGTGTGGCTCCCCTGTCCCTCTCTTTCCTGCTGTGGTGACCTCAAGGTGTTGGGTTTCAGGTTCAAGATGGTGGCGACTCTGTCAGCTTGGGTCCTTGGGTGTGTGGCACAGAGCACTTCTTACCATGTGGACACATGGCATGTTTCAGAAACAAATCTGCTGTGCTGATCTACTGAGATTTTGAAGTTATTAATAATTTGTCACCTCAGTACAGCCCACTGTATCCCTACTGAAACAGAGCACTAATTGATAGGGACAAAATGTGACAAATTCAGTGCTGTGGCTTCCGACACACATTCATACATGAGACCATTTGTTTTTGCCTCAATTTCTTTCTTTCCTCCAACAAAAACATTGTTTTCTGTAGAAAGTCCTGGATCGTCAGATCCGGATTATTTTTTTCTAGTTTTCTCCTGAGTTTGATGTTTTGTGGGCTTTGTGTAAGAGCCCATCGATCTTATTTTCTAGCCTGTCCCTGCATACCTGACATAGTGCTTGGAACTGTAAGTTCTTGTAAAATGAATTGTCGTTGCCCAGATTTCTCAAGATGTCACAACACTTTCCTTCAGTGGCCCGACGCACTGTAGCGATGCCATCTGGAGTTTGTTGTGGAGTCTCCTCAGCTCAGGGTTTGCTCTGGGTTTGATTTGACACTTTCTTTGTCATCATTGTTGTGCTAACTTCTAAAAATCAATTCTCTAGGTGTGGTAATGGACTTGTAAGAGAATAATGTAATAATACTGATCTGTGGCTATTTTAATTATTTATATTTTTATCTTAATCCTTATGCATTTTGCATAATAATAAATATTTAAAATTTCCATATCATTTTTCCATTGATGGGCACTTTGGCTGATTCCATATCTTGGCTATTGTGAATGATGTTGCAGTGAACATGGGAATGCAGACATCCCTTTGACATACTGATTTCACTCCTTTGAATAATACCCAGAAATCAGATTGCTGGAATATACGGTCATTTTATTTATTTTTTATTTTTTTATTTCAGAATATTATGGCGTACAAACGCTTTGGTTACATAAATTGCCTTTGCACCACCCAAGTCACAGCTACAAGCATGCCTATCCCCAGACAGTGTGCACCATACCCATTAGGTGTGAATATACCCATCCCCTGCTCCCCATTCCTACCTGCCTGACACCTGATGAATGCTCCTTCCGTATGTGCACATAAGTGTTGATCGACCACTACCAATTCAATGGTGAGTACATGTGGTGTTTGTTTTTCCATTCTTGTGACACTTCATTTAGAAGAATGGTCTCCAGCTCCACCCAGGATAGTACAAGAGGCAGTTCACCATTTTTTTTTTTTTATAGCTAAGCAGAGCTCCATGGTATGCATATACCACATTTTACCAATCCACTCATGTATTGGTGGGCACTTGGGTTGTTTCCACATCTTTGCAATTCAAGTGCAGATGTCTTTATGGAGATATCTCAAAGAACTAAAAGTAGAACTAGCATTTGATCCAGCAATCCCGCTACTGGGTATTTACCCAAAGGTATTTTTATTTTTTTAGTTCTGTTCCACAGTGGCTGCACTAATACTACTAACAGTGTACAAGGGTTCCCTTTTCTCCACATCCTCCTCAACATTTATTATCTTTCATGTTTTAGATAATCGCCATCTAACAGGTGTGAGGTGATATCTCATTGTGGACACATACAAGTAGAGGGTAGAATGGTGATTACGGGGCTAGGTGGGGGTAGATGAGGAAAGGGGAGACATTGGTCAAAGGGTACCAAATTCCAGTTGGACAGGAGAAATAAGTTCTTGTGATACATTGCATAGCATGGTGACCATAGTTAATAATAATGTATTGTATATTTCAAAATAGCTAAGGGAATGGATTTTAAATCTCACCACAAAGAAATGATAAATATTTAAGGTGATGGATTACTAATTAGCCTGATTTGATCATTCCACAATGTATACATGTATCAAAACATCACATTGTACCCCATAGATATATACAATTATTATTTGTCAATTAAAAATAAAGCTTAAAAAATAAAATATACATATCAGGCTATCTTTTTCTTCTGTAACAATTATTTCAGGACCTTAGCTTTTAAAATTGTTGATTCTAACACTTTATCTATGAATTCTTTTGTGTATTCTATATGTACATTTATATCATTTGTGATTACATTTTTTCTTTCTTTTCTTTAACTTGTCTTTGTTTTAATCCCTACACTTTTTATAATTTTTCTTACCTTAATGCATCACCTGGGATCTCCAATATAATGTTGGATGGAAGTGGTGAATACGTGTCTTCTTAGTGAACCCAAAGGGAAGTTACATGTTTAGCATGTAACTGTTAAGTATGATATACCTACTAATGCAGAAAGTTGCTCTTCTAATATTAAACCAACTTGCATTCTCGTGATTAACTCAAGTTGGCCATAATGTGTTATCCTTCATATATATGGCTTGATTCAGTTTGCTGATATTTTGTGTAGGATCTTTGCATCAATGTTCTCGAGGGAGACTAGGCTATCCAGGTGTGGGGAACCTGCAGCCTTGGGGCCACATGTGGCCTTCTGGATCCCTGAGTGTGGCCTTTTGACTGAAACCAAATTTTATAGAACAAATCCTTTTAACCATACTTTTCCATTCTTGCTCTGATCTTTCAGATTTGGATATCAGGTTATCATAGTCATAAAACGAATTCTGGGGTATTCCCTCGTTTTCTAATTCTCTGCAAGGCTTTCTGTAATATTGGAGATAGCTACCCTTTAATTGTTTGACTGAACCAACTTTCGAAACCTTCTAGGCCTGGAATTTCTTTGTGAGAAAGTTTTTAATTGCTGATCTAATTTTCAGTGGCTGTAGAATTAGAGCCCTGCACAGAGTGATGGTGTTTTGCTGCCGTCCTCCCAGGCCAGCGAGCCTGCCACACACACAGCTCAGCCTCTCAGAGGCCTCCTCTGGATCAGCAAACGCTCCTAGGAAAAAAGAGGTTCTGTGTGCAGAGGCTCCAACTCAGAAGTGATCTCTCTGAACCTGGTCCACTCCCTGACCTCTGCCAGGCAAGGCCTCACCAGCCTGTTAGCTCTCTGATGCTTTTCTTTAAAAAAAAATTGTGGTAAAATACACATAACATAAAACATAGCGTTTTAATCATTTTTAAGTGTACAGTTCAGTGGCATTAAGTACGTCACATTATTGTGCAACCGTCACCACCATCTAGAACTTCTTCATCTTCCCCGACTGAAATTCTGTACCCATTAAACAGTAATTCCCTTCCCCTCTCCTTCAAGCCTCTGGCAACCACCATTCTACTTTCTGTCTCTATGAATTTGACTATTCTAGACACCTCATGAAAGTGGAATTATACAATATTTGTTCTTTTGTGTCTGGCTTATTCTTTGATATTTTGAGAGGCTATTTCATCTGGCTTGTTTAGTTGTCTTCATCGGGTGGGTTGGTCTGCTTTATGTAGTTCCAGGAGACTGGAAGTCCCTGATTACCATACCAGAGAAGAAGGCCCCCAGATGAAGCCCCTGTGAAGATTCTGGGGACTTTGAGACATCAGCCCTCATCCCTAGGTAAGTGTTTCTAGCCTGCGCTGAGGATGTAAGGCAGCCCAGTGGTCCCCAAATGCCGGTGCACGGACTGGCTGTATTTGTTAGTGCCACCGTGCAGTCAGTCAGGCAGGCATGTGGGGACACGTTTGGGGAACCACTGCTGTTATATACACGTGATTATAAACATGATGTGGTCAAACAGACACACCCTCAAGCTGCTGTAGTGAGGGGAGAAGACAAGCTATTCAAGTAGAAATTGATTTTCACTTTGACATTTTGGAAATAAATTATTAAAACCCCCCATTCTCTGATTCAAGCTTAGTTAAAATTGGAGTTGAAATCATGGCCCTTAAGTTTCAATAGTGCTGAATGAGAACTTTCCAGTGAAAAAATTATTGACACAAGAAGTTTTAAATTCAGTATTTAGCCAAATTTTATTATTTAGAAAGATGAGAGGCAGCTGGAGAATGCTTATATACAGTTACTATAAAACTTCAATACATACTTATTTTACATCATGTCATCATAGAGTCTTTGTTTAAGTCTGTTAAGTGGGACAAAGAGCTTTCTGGTTCCATAGTTGCCATCCAAAAGCTGTTGATGGGTGATGTGGAGGCTAAGTTTGTTCGCTACTGATGGCTGCAATTGGTAGTGTTTATTGTGGAGGATAGTGTCTGATCTTCTAAGTTATAAAACCCTTTGTTACAAGAAGTTGATTTTTTCTTATCAATTTTGTTAAAATTAACCTTTTCATTGTGATATCACTGATATTATAGATCATCTGACTATTATTAATATATAGGAACAATAGTTCCTTTTTAAAATTGTATATAAAGTATATAACATGATGTTTTGATACACATCTACATAGTGAACTGGTTACTACGGTCAAGTAAAATTAACATTATCCATTATTTTACATATTATCTTTCCTTTTTTGTGTGTGGTAAGAGTACCTAAAACCTGAAAAAAAGTCCCCAAAATCTACTCTCTTAGCAAATTTCCAGTATACAATACAATATTGTTAACTATAGTCCTCATGCGGTACATTAGATCTCTAGACTCACTCATCTGACATAACTGCGACTTTGTAGCTTTTGACCTGCGCCTCCCAATCCCCCTCCCCAGCCACCTTTCTACTCCATTTCTATGTATTTTTTTAATTCCATGTGTACGTGAGATCATGAAACATGTTTGTTTCTCTTTTAGGCTTGTTTTACTTAGCACAGTGTCCTCTAGGTTCATCCATGTTGTCTCAAATTTGTAAAGGTAGAATAATATTCCATTGTGTGTGTGTGTGCGCGTGTACACGTATGTCACAACTTCTTTATCCATTTATCTGTGACAGTCTTAGATTTCTTCCATTTCCTGGCTATTGTGAATCACGCTGTAACGAATATGGGAGTGCAGATATCTTTATGACGTGGTGATTTTATTTTCTTTGAGTATATATCCAACAGAGAGATTGCTCCATCATATGGTAGTTCTATATTTAGTATTTCGAATGAATGGAGCTCGCGGGACTCGAAGCTGCTCCGGGTGAGTCAGTGAGTGAGTGGTGAGTGAATGTGAAGGGCTAGGACATTACTCTACATCACCGTGGACTTTATAAACACCGTACACTTAGGTGACGCTAAAGGTGTAAAAATATTTTCCTTTCTTTAATGACAAAATTAACTTTAGCTTACTGTAACGTTTTTACTTTATAAATTTTTTCTTAACTTTTTGATTATTTTAAAATAGCACTTGGCTTAAAACATACACATTGCACAATCATATATAGATATTTTCTTTCCATCCTTATTCTATTAGCTTTTTTCTATTTTTAATGTTTCATAAACTTTTTTCTTAAACACTAAGACACAAACACGCACATTAGCGTAGGCTGACTCAGGGTCAGGATCTTCAATGTCCCTGTCTTCCACCCCCACATCTTGTCCCACTGGAAGGACTTCAGGGGCACTAACACACACGGAGCTGCCATCTCCAATGTTAACAATGCTTCTTTTGGAATCCTTCGCGAAACACCACCCGAGGCTGTTTTACAATTAACTATTGTTTTTTTAGGTAGAAGGTGCATACCCTGAAATAATGATAGAAAGTACAGTTTAGTAAATACTAGGTGATAGGAATTTTTCAATCCCATTATAATCTATCTTTTTTGACAGTTACAGGATATTACAGGGATACAAATGTTTGGGTTACATAAATTGCTTTTGTACCATTTGAGTCAAAGTTATAAGTGTGCCCATCACCCAGATAGTGAGCATTGTACCCAATAGGTGTGAATTTACCCATTCTCTTCTCCCCCCCACCCACTTGATTTCCAATGAATATCATTTCCATATGTGCACATAAGTGTTGATCAATAGTTCCAATTTAATGGTGAGCACATGTGGTGTTTGCTTTTTTATTTTTGTGATACTTCACTTAGAAGCATGGTCTCCGGCTCCGTCCAGGTTAATATAAGAGGTATTAGTTCAACATTTTTTATGGCTGAGTAGCACTCCGTGGTATATATATATACACCACATTTTATTAGCTCTGTGGTACCTTCAAGAATATATTTAGAAATATTTTGTCCAGTTTTTATAATTGTCCTTCAAGGAAGGTTTAGTCAGAATTACCCAGCCTGCTATTATTAGAAGTGGAAGTCCTTTTAAGTCTTGTCCTTTGCATGCGAATTGACATTTACTTTCTTCCCCACTCCCATTTTGGAAGCTTGTGGACTATTCTGTTTGATCCTAGTGATCTGAAATTTCGCAATGATTGCCTTGGGGTGGGTTTATTTTTATTCACTGTGCTTTGAATCTGGGTATTCAGTTCTGGAAAATTTTTAAAAATTATTACCTTGATGATGTTCCCCCCTCATTTTCTTTGTTCTCTCTCTCCAGGGAGCTTTCATTATTTGAATGTTGAAACTTTTCATCCTGTTTAAAATTTCTTTCTCTTCTATGATCCAGCAACTTTTCTTTTTCCTCTACTTTCTGGAAGAATTCCTCAGCTTTATGTTCCAAGCCTTCTATTGATTTAAATGAGTTTCTGGGATCATATTTTTCATTTTTTAAGAGCTCTTTTCTGGCTGGGTATGGTGGCTCACGCCTGTAATCCTAGCACTGTGGGAAGCTGAAGAGGGAGGATCCCTTGAGGTCAAGAGTTTGAGACCAGTCTGAACAAGAGAAAGACCCTGTCTCTAGTAAAAAGAAAAAAAAAAAAAAGCTCTTTTCTGGTATCTGTTTCTTTTATGTATCTTGTTCTTGTTTCATGGGTTCAAAATCTCCCCTGTTTTCTAAGGATGCTTATTATAAATTTGTTTTTCTTCTGCTCTCTATGTTACTTTCTTTTTTTTATTTTGCTTTCTTTCCCTCTCTCTTCCCTTTTTGCTCTCACTTTTGACCTTGCACTCTCTCTCTCCGATGATTTTGGCTGTCTTCATTATTTAAGAGAAAGGCCCTAAAATATGATTGGAAGTTCTGTGTAGGGCTGAGGCTTATCCAATAGATGTGTCTGGGTTATTTAATTGGTTGGCCTCTATCTTTAGTATATCAATGTCTTTTATCTTGTACATGTCCCTGTTAATTTCCTGAGAGAAATTTTTTGACGATTACCTACATCTTTACTCTGAACTGATCATCCTACCTACCTCAGCACCATGGCACCCTCCTCCTTCCTTCCTCAGATCCACCTCTCTACCTGTCTTCTGGATCCTATCCTCCCCTGCTTGTGTTCTAAATATGTTTATTTTACTCTTCTTAGTTCTCTCTTTCTCTTCAGCCCAGTTGAGGATGAGGCCCACACAGAGAAAGGCAGTTCTAAGAGATAGAGAGACACTGAGTCCCAGAGACTTTGTTTGATTCCTGGACCACCGAGGTTCTTTCTCCTCATAGTGGCAAGGTGGCTGCTGCAGCTCTTCCCAGATAGCCTCTTGGGAACCAAGGAACATTCCCTCCAGATGGCTCAGAATAAGGTTCAGGTTCACTTGTGTTGGATCAACTTGGGTCATATGCCCCTCCCTAAACCTATAACCTTGGAGGATTTGGTACACCGTTTGGCCACATCTGGAGCTGGGATGCAGCCCCACCTGAAGTTCATGAACTGAGAGAGGGTTGAAGGCATGGTTCCTTAAGGGAAATCGGGATGTGGTTATGTAGGTTATGAGGGATTTGAGGACTGATAAGGAAAAGACTGTGACCACGAGGTGGCAGTCGTACATATAAGCCTTATTGAGGGAAGTTTTGACAGGTTTGCATGCAAGAAAATCCCTCACAGCAAGAGACTGGACAGGGGCTATGGCAACCTCACCAGAGTCACTACTCAGAAGTGGCGGAGGGCAAGGGAACTCCCAAAGGAGAGGGGAATCGGAGAGGCTCTTGTGTCTAGGTGATGTTGCTCAGCAGTGTGGTGGGGAGTCTCCAGGTCAGAGGGCTTCAAGGAGCAGAGTTGGCTAGAAGCCTATAACCACAAGGCTATCTTGTTTATGGTTGGCAGATGTTGGGTGGGGTTTTGCAGGATATGCAGAACAAGCAAGGATCTAAATGGCTGAAAATCTGCTAATTTGGGCTATTTTTAAAGTAATTGGATGAGTAAAAATTTGAGTTTGATGGCCAACAGGCTTTTTAGCTAACAGGTCTGAGCCTGCAGTGAAGAGAAAACAACCTAGGGGCCAATGCACAGAGGTCATCTTTGGCTCACTTATATAACGTGTTACCAAAAGAAGGAACAACGCCAAGCAGCCAAATACCAAGCTGTTTACATAGCAATGTGGCGATAGGACACTCCTGGATGTAGTTGAGTGGAAAAGACAAGGTGAAGAACACCAAGATGTAAGATTGTATCCATGTAGTATAGATGTCATGGATTAGAACGAGAAAAAGCTCCTGGACAAAGTAGAATCACAAACCTCTCCTGCTGCTTCTTGGATTATATAGGTTGCCATTGGTGATGGGAGAGAGTTTCAAAAGCTAGTTGGCTTGGGTCTAGGTTACCTGAACAAATAATGAAGCAAGGGGGTTGGGTGGGAATGGACTCCTCTTATGCCAGCGCATATGGGCTACATCAGGGAGGGGTGGTGGCATGATGAAAATTAGACTATTGTTAAGAAAGGGAGATGGGTGATGAGTGATATGCTACTGAGCAAGCTTTGATCTAATGAACACTCTGTGCCCATTACAGAGCTCCTGGGTGTACTCCCTCCCAACTCTGTCTCTATCCCAGTTCCTTCACCTCCACCTTGAACTATTGAATATATGCCCGGGATTCCCTCATTACATGCTGTTGAAAGGCAGAGAGAAGCCATGGCTTCTGTTTCTTTTTATCTGTTTCCTGGAATGGATGCATGGCAATAAATGAAAACAGGAAGGACATTAAAAGCTCAGCATTCTCCAGAGTGAATTATTAGGTAGGGAATAGTGAGTCTATACTGGCCAATGAGTCAAATTTTTATTGTGTTTGTACTAGATTTTCGTATAAGGAAACATGGGCTTTGCTTTCTGAGACCTAAATGTCCATTTGGAATTTAGAGGTAGAAAGAGGTATGAAGTTAGACGCAGACATCAGAATCCATGTGCATAGCTCACCCAGAGTGGATCTCTAGTTGTTTATAGCATTATCTTCCATAGGATGAAGAACAAAATCAAGAGGTGGGGTAACTGGCCTTCCTGAACAGGAGGTGAGTTGGGGGTTAGGGTAGAGTCATAGACCAATGGAACAGAAAAGAGAACCCAAATACAAAACTATCTACCCACAGCCACTGATCTTCAACAAAGCAGACAATAATGCACACTGGGGAATACCCTATTCAATAAATGGTGCTGAGAAAACTGGATAGCCACATGCAGAAGAATAAAACAGGACCCCTCTCTCTCACCACTCACAAAAATTCATTGAAGATGGATAAAAGATTTAAATATAAGGCATGAAACCCTAAGAATTCTAGAGGAAAATGTAGGAAAAATTCTTCTAGACATCAGCCTAGGCAAAGAATTTATGAATAAGACCCCAATGGCAATCACAGCAACAACAAAAATAAATACATGGGATTTGATTAAACTAAAAAGCTTCTTTACAGCTAAGGAAATAATCAATAGAGCAAATAGACAGCCTACAGAATAGGAGAAAATATTTCCAAGCTATATATCTGATAAAGGGCCAATATCCAGAATCTACAAAGAACTCAAGCAAATCAGCAAGAAAAAACAAACGACCCCATTAAAAAGTGGGCAAAGCACATGAACAGAAGATTTTTAAAAGAAGATAGAAAAACGGCCAACAAACATTTGAAAAAATGCTCAACATAACTAATCATTGGGGAAATGCAAATTAAAACCACAATGAAATATCACCTGACCCCTGTTAGAATGGCTTTTATTAAAAAGTCTAAAAACAACAGATGTCAGCTTGGATGCAAGGAAAAGAGAAAACTTATATACTGTTGGTGGGACTGCAAATTAGTACAACCTCTACGGAAAACAATATGGAGATTGCTCAAAGAACTAAAAGTAAACCTACCATTCGATCCAGCATCCCATTACTGGGTATCTAACCAAAGAAAAAAAAAGTCATTTTATCAAAAAGACAACCTGCACTTGAATGTTTATTGCAGCACAATTCACAATTGCAAAGATGTGGAATCAACCCAAGTGCCCATCAGTTCATGAGTGGATTAACAAAATGTGGTATACGTACACCATGAAGTACTATTCAGCCATGGAAAGGATGAATTAATGCCTTTCGCAGCAATTTGGATGGAACTGGCGACCATTCTCCTAAGTGAAGTATCAACAGAATTGAAAAAAAACAACACCGCATGTAGTCACTATTAAACTGGAACTATTCAATGAACACACATGTGCACAGAGAAATGGAAAATTTAGTGGAAATCAAGCAGGGGGAAGGGGGAAGGAAGGGAGGGGCAAAGGCCTACCTAATGGATACAATGAACACTGTGTGGGTGATAAGCACACCTGTAGCTGTGATTCAAGCGTTACAAAAGCAATCCATTTGTACCTTTTCAATACTTTGAAATAAAAAATTAAAAATTTAAAAAAGAATGAATCATCTTCCCCTTTCCAGCTATTCTCTGGCAATAGAATATTCTATATTACTTAAAGATATTAATATTTCCTTGAAACAGTCAATCTCTGATCTTCTAATAAAGGGAAAAAATTGTCTTTTCTAGGACAAATATTTTAGAGTTTGTTTGGATTACCAATGAAGCTTGAAAAAGACCTGAACAAAGATTTTGCTGAAGACAGAGGTCATTTTTTTAGTCAAGGAGTGAATGAATCTATTATTTTTGCCAAATATATTCCTCAATGAGAAAAAAAAAAAGTTTTGTTGAATAAATTCCAGCCTGAAAAATGAAAAAAAGAAAGATTTGACACTACATAAATATTTCTTAAAACTTATGAAAAATTTACCCAAGATAAAAGGCAAAAAACAAACTTGGAGAAATATTTGCATAAAATATAAAAAAGTTAATATTTTTACCCTGTAAAAATCTATTAGAAATACATACAAAAACATCAAGATATTGGAAGATAAATAAGCCAAGAACATAAAGGCAATTTATAAAGGGACAAATGGAAACATAGTTAACAGCAGAAAATATTCAGCTTTACTAGTAAGCAGAAAAAACAAAGCAAAATTATTATATACTTTTACATCTCAAATTAGCAGTGGTTAGAAATAATTAATACTTGTGATGATGTGGTGAAATGGACATGGATCATTTCTAAAGGGAAACAAAGATTACGTTCAGTGAAATAAGCCAAACAGACAAATATTGCACATCCTCACTCATACGCAGGAGCTAAAAAAATGGATCTCACAAAGACAGAGAGTGGACTGGTGGTTACCAGAGGCTGGAAAGGGGAGGCAGGAGGGGGGATGAAGAGTAGTTGATTAATGGGTACAAATATACTGTTTGAAAGAAGAAATAAGATCTAGTGTTAGATAGATCAGTAGGGTGATTACAGTTTACAATAACCTATTATACATTTCAAAATAGCTAGAAGAGAGACATTGGAATGGTTCTAGCATAAAGAAAAGAAAAATATTTAAGGCGATGGATATACTAAGTACACTGACTTGATCTTTACAAATTATATGACTGTATTAAATTATCGCGTGTACTGCTAAACTATATACATCTATTATGCATCAATTTACAAAAAGCACTATTTTGGAAAGAGAACAATAAATGGAGACAAAGCTGTCACGTCCTGTTGGTAGATAGTTCCAGTAATATGTATCAAGAGTCCTAAAATATTCATATATTAAAATATCTCCTTTACAAAAGTAAAAAAAACCTGTTACCTATTTAAAAATAAACTTAATAAAAAGGTAGAAACTCCAATTTTTTTTAAAAGACTACAAAAGTCCTCTCTATAAATAACACTTGTGTAAATGGATAGATCATACCATGTCCCTACCTGGAAAGATCCAATCTTGTAAAGCTGTCTGTTCTTCCCAAATCATATAAATTAACACAGTTCTAACTAAAATTCCAATGAGCAAAATGATTCCATAGATAAACCGAAAGAGAAAACATGTGAAAGTACCAAAAACATTTGGGAGGAAAGAGAATACGGAAGGAAAATTTCCAGAATGAGATCCGAATATGTATTATAAAGCTGACTGAAACATTATGATACGGACACAGAACGGGGTGACAGAGTATAAAGTTCAGAAGGAGATAGGATGTATATAAACATTTAATATTTGATAAAAGGAGGCACTTCAAAGAATTTGGAACAATCCTTGGATACAAGATATAGAGTTAAAAAAATAAAGTCGTATCCCTATATCACATCCTAAAATGAATTTTGGATATGAAAATATAAAAAATAAAATAATAGAAATAATAAAAATATAGATATTTATATAAACTGGAGATGGGGAAAATAGTTTCAAGTGTGACCATAAAGAGAGAAATCATAAAGTAAAATGCTTATATACTTGATTACATAAAATAAAAAGTCTGTACTTCAAAAACATCATTAGCGTGAATGAGAGACAAATTTAGTAAGGAAACTATTTGCAGCGTCTATGACAGAGAGTTAATACTTGCATTAATATGAGAAGAAAATCTCAGCCTCACTCACAATATAGAAAAATGCAAACTCAAACAGCAATGGGAAATAGTGATTTGCTGATCACATTGTAAAGGTGTTTTAAAATCATAATGCCTAGGGTTGGTTAGAGTTAGGAAAATGGACCTCTCACATTGAATTGGTAGGAAAGTCAAATGGTACGTCTGTCTAGTGGACAGTTTGACAATGTTTGTAAAAGTGTTGAAAATATACATATATATATGGTCTATTCAAGGAAATAGCTGTGCAAAGACCTGTCAAACTATTGCTCTTAATAGTGAAAAACTGGAAACAATCTATAGCGTCAAGATAGGAGGTTGGGCTGGGCACGGTGGCTCATGTCAGTAATCCTAGCACTCTGGGAGGCTGAGGCAGGAGGATTGCTTGAGCTCAGGAGTTCGAAACCAGCCTGAGCAAGAGCGAGACCCCGTCTTTACTAAAAATAGAAAGAAATTAATCAGACAACTAAAAATATATAGAAAAAATTAGCCGGGCATGGTGGCGCATTCCTGTAGTCCCAGCTACTCAGGAGGCTGAGGCAGAAGGATTGCTTGAGCCCAGGAGATCGAGACCAGCCTGAGCAACAGCGAGACCCCATCTCTACTAAAAATAGAAAAATTAGGCAGTCGTGATGTGTGCCTCCAGTTACTCAGGAGGCTGAGGCAGGAGGATCACTTGAGCCCAGGAGTTTGAGGTTGCCGCGAGCTAGGCTGATGCCACGGCACTCTAGCCTGGGCAACAGAGTGAGACTCAAAAAACAAATATATATATATGGGTTGATTAAAAAAATCATGATACAATTATAAAATCAGATAGCCATTGCAAACAATAATGCAGATATACCCGTTAATATGGGATTAAAAATAAACAGGCTGTGTTAAGAAGAAGAGTGGAAGAACACGAGAGCTCTGGATTGCGAAGGAGGGTGAGAAATGCAATACCAAGAAGCACAGGAAGGGGAGGCTAGTGTTCACAGGGGGCTGGCTCATGCCCAGGCCTTCTTGCTTTGAACACATCTTCCTGCTAGTCACACTTGGCTAATGAGTCTTGCTAACAAAGTGACAGAAACTACCCATCACTAATTGGCCTCTTCCACTCTCTAAGGTCCCAGTTTCTTTCAGACTGAGGAGCAGAAAGAAAGTAAACCTTTTCTGGGCATCGCTTCCCTCTGGCCTTATTAGCAGAGATGTAGAAGACAATCAGCAAATCCCCAGCCTTCCCTCAGCCCCTCAGGCCGCATTACCCTGAGCTCCCGTCTGGGAGCTAATTAGAGGATGCTGTTTGTGGAACTTGTGGGGACTTCATTCCCCAATCCTGGCCCTGGCTGTCTCTGTGGGAACCTTCCTTCCAAGGGTTGCTAGATAGGTGACTCCTGAGGCCCTGAAGTTGGCAAAGTTTATCAATTAGTTGCCTCTTGTATAAAGCACCAAAAAATACTGTAGTGTTTGGGGACCCAAGAGATTAATCATGCTCCCTTCCATTGTGGGGGAGGAGGGGACAGGCAGTTCTGCATGTCTGAGTCCTTTGGTGGCATATTCAAGGGACATGAGGGCTGATGTGGTACAGAGGGCATAGATAGGGCTGGAGTTTCAGGGGTGGGGGTAAATCTGTGCTCTGGTCCTTACTAGAGAGGGGGCACAAACTCTAGAAATACTGTAATTCCTTCAACTCAAAACCCAACGGAATTTTAACATCTTCTGCGCCATACTTGTCAATTCAATAATCCTGTATCTCAATCATTTGAAGTGTATGTTATGATCTCACAGATGAGGAAACTGGGGCCCACAGAGAAAAGCTGACTTGCCCCATGTCACAGCCAGCAAGGAGTAGTTTTAACCCAGAACCAGGTCTCCTAACTTCTCACTCCAACGCTGTCTTCACTTGGCCACAGTTGACTTAATGCAACAAGATGCATGGGCCCCCAGCTTGCCGCCCGCCCCATGGAAGATGCCGGATTTGTATTTGCTTTCCTTTGTAGTCTAGCCTGCACAACTACCTGTAAATACCAAATAAAGGTTTGAACACTCTTAGGGCCCTGATATTTTTATGTTCCAAGAGTCTACAAACATAAACTCTTAAAAACGAGGTTAAATATTTTCTGGCTGATGTTCTAAGACTCATTCCCAAGCTTCCTTCTGTTTCAATTACTGGTACCT
Source organism: Avahi laniger (assembly GCA_963575035.1). NCBI lineage: Eukaryota > Metazoa > Chordata > Mammalia > Primates > Indriidae > Avahi > Avahi laniger. Next base: position 19,227 of record CAUYSK010013731.1, on the reverse strand, counting down.
CTCAGGCCTTCACATCTCTGCCTGGCCCATTGCCACCACCTCTGATTTTAGTGTCTCTCTTCTTGCCGAAGCCCAAGAACCAGCTTTTCTGCCCATCGGAGACCCACCGTGCACAAGTTGTTCCAGAGTTCACCCGCCTTGCTCAGCTCCATTCCCTACCCCTTGCATTGCCCATCCTCCCTTAATCCACCCCGCCTTTGGCATCCTGTGTGAACCTGAATATTTGTCATGTATTAGGTGAATGAAAAAAGCTTGAGATATTTGGAAGGGTCTAATTTTTCAGATAAAGAATCAAGACTTTAAACGATCTGTAATCTAAAGCAGTAGAGGCTGGATTAGAACCTGGGTCTTCATGTATCCTGTTTAGGGCTTTCTTCCTTCCATCGTACTGCCTTTTGCATTTCTGAGACGCATTGCACCTACAGTCAGTATAGCTCTGTTTAGTTTTGAATTCTTCAGTGATTAACTAGAGGCAGGGAGGGAGACAAAGACACCGGGCTGGGCGGGGACACTTAGCGGCTGCTCTACCTTCTAACTCCATGGCCTCTGGCAAATCACTGAGCCTTGTCTACACCTTTTATCTGTGAGGATAAAAAAGTGAGGATAATAAAATCTGGCCTTCTTACTCTCCAATCCTGGCCCTGGCTGTCACTGTGGATGACATTCAACTGTACTGTTGAAAAATCTAAATGAAAACATAGATTTTAAAGTGATTTGTAAATAATATTCTGTGCTAATAGAATCATAGGAGAAATTGGACTACTGTTATCTTTCTCCCGAGTTCTAATAGCTCCTTTCTCGGTGCTGGACACCTGGGAAGGCTCTAGGTGGCAGGACGCCTGTTATTGAGATGTGCGAGGTCATCTCCAAGAACACATGTAGATGTCCAAAGTGTATAAATGACATCTGCCGAGCTTGACAGATATATTCTGAACAGCGTCAAAAGTTCTCAAGTGTGTTGAGGACTGATAATGTCTGAAACAAGTTTCTTTGGATATGAGCTATCTGCAGTTAGGGTAGCCAGACCAGAATATTGCTAGAAGTTCCTTTTAGTGTCAGGAGTCCATGAGCCTATTGTATGTCTGTATCAATCACACATCTGTTTCGACCAAGATTAGCCACTACCTTTGACTGGAATTAGACAAAAAGATTCAAAACTAAGCAACAGGGCGGGGGTGCTGGGAGGAAGGGACGTTGACGGTGGTGCAGGATGAGGGTTGGTGTGGAATGGAGGCTGAGATTTCAATTTTCAGGGTCAGGAGATGGGAGGAGGGTGAGACAGTCCACTAGGGGTATTCCCTGAAGGATAAAGATAATGACTTTTTTTCTGGCTTGTAATGCAGAAGCAAGAGATGAACAGGATGACCAACGACTACCTCACGTCTCTTCCTGGCTTCTGAATCTTGATCAAGCGAACACCATGGTCTTTTACTGGGTGGATGGACCCACTTGCTAGTTTTCTCAAAGGCGAGGCTGACAGGGGACACATTGAAGGCTGGAGAGAAAGCACCACAGTCCACTCACCTTACCCCCACATTTTCACCATTAGCGCTTTAAAAAATTTATTTTGTTTTTTTAAATTATAGGACTCAGTGAAAAACTTCAAATAATACCAAAGTAAACAGAGTAAAAACTGTAAGTCCTTCTCCATTTCCCACGACCCTCCCAGTTCTTTTCCCCGCCACAGAGCGGGTCACTGCGTACAGCTGGGGTTGTCCTCTAGGACTTTCCCTCCATACCCACGTGGCATGGTCAGCACTTTCTACATTTAGCAGTATGTGCTGTGACTCTTTATGTCAGCAAAGTCACTCTTTTTAAACAAAAATAAGCTTTTTGTTAAAATTATTTACACAAAACATGAATTATTTTGTATATATAGCAGAGTTAAAAGCTATTCACTTTAAAACATGAATTAAGAAAAGACAAACACTTTGGCATAACTTATGATCCTCCATTTATTATTATCCTGCCTCTCTGTGATACATTCCCGGTCTTTGGATATTACGGGAGTTTTCCCCTCTGGGGCTCCGTGCTAACTGAATGCTCTCTGTCTAATTTTTTGCGAAAGGGAGACACTTCACTGGTTTTTGTTTCAGGCATTTATTATTATTATTATTATTTTTTAGAAGAAATGATACTTCAGTTCATGCACAAAGTCAGGGAAGCTTCTCCCGGTTATGTCAAATTCAATGATTATCTTTATTTCATGAGAAGATTTCTCTTTTAAAAACATTTCTCTTTATATTTTTATAACATGCTAATATTAGGTCCTTTAGGGTATTTTGAAAACATCTGGCAGTCTCACTGACAAATTTCTGTTCATAGGTCATGCTTTCTATCATCAGTTAATCCACAGATTGCTTGAATATCAGTTATCCACTCAGCATCCTGCTGGGTTTTTGGAGGACACAGTGTAAGACATGGATCCTGTCCTTAAGAAGCTTATAATCTGGAGAGAACAAAAGAGGCTGCAAGGAACACAGAAAAGCATGTGATGGTGTAGCGCTGTGCAGGCCCCACTCTTTCAAGGAGGCTGCAAACCGTGAACACAAGCAAAGGGATTCACGAGTCACCTATGTGAGCGGCTGCAGTTGAGAGAGAAGGATTGAGTGGAGAGGCCAGGAAGGAATGACGGAGGGCCTTGCACACCTGAAACAGTCTAGATTTGATATGGTGGAAATCAGAAAGAAAGAAATTGGTGGCCTGTGGAGGATGAAATGACACGGTGCAGACATTGCTCCAGGGGATTAATGGGGAAGCGTAGACAGCACTGAGTCGGGAGGAGCCCAGGGCTCAGAGGATGCTGCAGGAGCCTTGATGGGACAGCATGGGGCCTGCCTGGGAAGCAGCTGTTTGCCAGATGACAAGAGTTTGAGGCTTAGAGAGCCCAACAGAATTTTCACTGGGACTGAGTGCATGGCTGGATTTGGAGGATGACTGTGGATACTCTGGCTGGGAAATATTGTCAGGCACCTTAAGGGTTCCCTGCTGCCCTTGTGAAATAATTAATAAGCATATCGGGCAAGGTCGGTCTTCTCAGACTTGCAACTTCTTGGCCAGGAAGTGCCTGAAGTGGTTCCCAGAATAAATTGTAGAAATGGCCACATGACACATGACATATATTAAACATGACATTATAAATGCCCAATATAAATCGGTGCATTTTGCCATTAAAAATTAAAATAAAACTTACTAGTTCTTAACGCTTCTTCTCATGAAGCACACAATGGATGGTACACGCTCATGTTTCTGGTGGAGAGGTTGTGAGAATCAGCTCAGGCACAGACAGGTACATATGTTGTGCCTACTGATGAGAAGTAGGGAAGGGAACACTGGTTTTAGGAAAAGGTGTTTGATGATGTGGTTCTGATGAAGGTGCTGGCAGGGTGCTCTAGCAGGTACCAACACCATGCCCCTGCAGTCTGTCAAACCCAAATTTAACCTCCTAGACTTATTTCTTAAAGTAGAATCTTTAAAGAAAACCCGGCCCCATACTCTGGTACAAATATATTTTCTCTAAAAAGTGGACCAGACATTTTGCTTTTATTAACCATTTTAAATATATTTCAATTGAACAGCCATAAAATAAAAAAATACAAAATAGTTTTTCTCCCATTTCCTGAAGCACATCATAATTTTCTCCCATCTGTCTTTAATTTATTTTCTACCAGCAACCTAGATCCTCTCTTACCTAATCTCTAGGCTTTCTCCCCAGTCCAAGGCAAATCATATTCTACCTTGATCAATACTATCTACTTTCCTCCCACTCCTCAACCCAACCCTGAAAATTTCCCCTGTCCATACACAGGCCTTTGGCATGAGAAAGTCCGGGTGGTGCTCAGGGAGGGAAGGGCATTCTGATGCCGCATCTTCTCATGTTGGGGGCCTCTTCCCCGTCAGCACCCTCTTCAGGGCGCGCTGTACGTCAGGGTTCCGGAGGCTGTAAATGACTGGGTTCAGCATGGGACAAAGGATAGTGTTAAGGATCCCTATCCCCTTGTCCTTGTCCGAGGCTGAGATGGAGCCCAGACGCATGTAACTGAAGAAGCCAATTCCATAGAAGATACAGACCACGGTGAGGTGGGAGCCACAAGTGGAGAAGGCTTTCTTCCTCCCCTCAGCCGAGCAGATTTGTAACACCACAGCTGCGACGTGGGCATAGGACACTGAGATAAGGATCATGGGGACCACCCCTATGAAAATGGACCCCACAAAAAGCAGCTGCCCTTTGAGGTGGATGCTGGAGCAGGAGAGCTGGAAAAGAGGTGGGAGATCACAGTAGAAGTGGTTGACCACGTTAGGGCCACAGAAGTGAAGCACAGACACGACCGCTGTGTGAGTCAGAGCATTGGTGAGGGAGACAGTGCAGCAAATGCCCACCAGGGCACCCTGGACTTCACGGCTCATGCGAGTGTTGTAGGTGAGGGGCTGGCAGATGGCCAGGTAGCGGTCATAGGCCATGGCTGTCAAGAGGTGACAGTCCACCCCGACCAGGAGGTGGAAGAAGAAGAGCTGTGAAATGCAGCCAGCATAGGGAACTTGGCATTGGTGGGCCAGGAGACACGCCAGCATGGGAGGAACGGTGACGGTGATGCACCCGATGTCCAGCAGAGACAGGTTCCCCAGGAAGTAGTACATGAGAGTGTGGAGTTTGGGCTCCACAAAGATGGCAGCCAGGATGCTGACATTGCCCCCAACTGTGACGACATAGGCAAGGAGGAAGATGGCAAAAAGGATGGGTTTTAGTCTTATATTCTCTGTCAGGCCAAGAAGGATGAACTCTGTGACAGCTGTCCTATTTCCCCAAGCACCTGGCTCCATGGGCCACTGCTGAGAGCTGTTGCAGCAGGAGGTGACTTGAATCTGTCAATCAGTCTAGAGCTTGGCCAGGCTCGGAGGCCCTACTATGCCAGACATTAACCCTCCAGTTGCTGGTTCAGAGAGAGAGTCAGGGGATGCCACAGAAGGAGCTGGGGCAGAGGGAAGTACTGTGGCAACTGAGGTCAGCTTTCCTGGTCAGGGTGCTGTGGAAGCAACAAGGTAAGGAGAAAAGGTACTCCTCCTTCAAGGAGATCACAGGCTAGTTGGGCAGGAAGACTCCCGAACACGGAGTTCTCAGGGAGGGTGACAGGCTGCCTGCCTGGGTTCAGAACGACCTAGCAATAAGACAGCTTCAGATGAACTGCGAGGAGGAGAGAGTGGAGCCAGGAAGACAGGCCTCTTGGGCTCAGGAAACAGGACCCTGGACAGGAGACATCCCAGTCTGATGAAGGAGACAGGACATGTAGGTTAACGGGGATTTTAGATTTCATCAGTGTCAGTAAGTTAAGGAGGGTAAACTAACAAATGTCCTTAATGAAGGAAGGGCGCTTGCTGAAAACAAAGGAATTTCTCCATTTACTAAAATACAAGATAGAGGAAAAAAATAACAGATTCTTAGCCACTTCGTATAGAAAAAGTATAGGAAAAAGACCTTCTCTGAGCATAGCAGGGGAAGAAAGAAGTCACTCCACACATACTATCCCAGTTCATTTCCCTCTGAAGCTAAGGGTGGATTTTCTTGGGGGCGTGGGGGTATCTTGTTTAGGGGCTGAGGAGGTTGGCTATGAGGAAGGAAGCAGGAATCTGAAGCACGGTTATCACTGCCGATGCAACAGCCTGAGGGTTTATCTCAGCCCTTCTTTCCCTCTCTTTCTATAACATGCAACAGGCAATAACCCCTTCCTCACAGCTCATTCCTTCCTGTTCTTTGGTTGGTCCACCCTCCACTTCTTCGATCATCTCCACCCTGCCTGTCCATGTAACCAGGTGCTGTAGTCCAGTTTGCTCTAAAAGGTCCTTCTCTCCACAAAGACATGCAGAGTCTCTCTCTCTCTCTCTCTCTCTCTCTCTCTCTCTCTCTCTCTCTCTCTCCCTCTCTCTGTTTTCTTGGTATATAAGGACAATTAAGCACAGTGGAAAGAATTCCAAAGTTGGAGTTCAGATGTTCGTGTTATTTGTGTTATGAACAAGTTTCTACTACTAACTAGCATTGGGACCTTGGAGAGAGGAAAAAAGAAGGAAGAAAAGATGGAAAGAAGGAGGGAAGGGAGGGAGGAAGGCAGGCAGGCAAAGAAAACACTAAGCTAATGTTTACTTGAAAATAAACTTTCTGTCGGAATGTGACTCCATTTAACTCCACTATATGTCGCTCCAATTAAACTTCACAAAAATTCTTGAAGAGGAGTAATCATTTTTAAAATGAGAAAAGTGACGCTCAAAACAGTTAACTTGTTTAAGGTCACACTGTCAGAGTTAGCTCTAAATGGAGAGCATGTTTTCTTCTGTCAGCCCCGCTGTCTGCCAAGGCCGTTGCTGTATGTATGAGTATGTATGTACACATATATGATACATATACAGCGCATACTCAATTACCCTTCTGTAATATGAAAGGTTGTACTTCATCATCTCTAGGTTAACTTAGAGGTGTAAGATTCTGTAAAAATCAATTTCATTGACTTTTCTACCCAGATGGACCTAAACAGCATCCTTGGCACTCCCGGGGCTCTGTTCATTTCCTCCGCGCCTCACCCCACTGCGTTCCTTTCTGACTTCCCTCTGCTTGCCAGCTCTGTCCTCCCTGCTCCCAGTCCCTCAGAGTGCAAAACCTCAGCCTTGCATTCCGCTACCACTCCCTGGATCCAAGCCCCACTCAGTCCTTCATTCTCCTGTTAAGGAAAAAGCCACGTGAAGCTCATGAGTGGTCTCCATCCACCTTTACTCAGGAAGGGAGGGAATTATTAGCAGGTCTGGAGCAGCGGGAAGGTTCCTGGGGACTTACCTTCCTGGAAGTGCCCTGGGTACCCTGAGTGGGGTTTCCTGGAGAGAGGGCAGTAAGTGCTACTCTGACCCAAGGTGGCCTGTCTCCAGAAGTCTTATAAAAGGAGTGAGACAGGGGCCAAAAGAGCCTTCCCTGATGCTCTCTCCATTCCAGAGCTAATTAACACCTAGATGCCCTGAAAATTAACTCTTCAGGGACTACAAAAGAAGCCAGAGGCAGACAAACAACCTCAGCCCTTAAGGGATTCTCTTATCTGCCTAGTATTTTAGACTCTTGTAAAGAAACAGTAGATCCATGACATCATTCCAGCCTTCTAATGTCTCCAAAAGAGTAGGAAAGATACAGTCATCATACTGTAGATGGACAAATAAGAGCCAGAGGGCTCAGGTGACTCGCCAAGGCTAGAGAGTGGGTTCATGGTGGAGTTCAGGCTGGGACTCAGATAACCTGATTCTGGTACTTTTTCCTCTCGTTTATTTTTAGCATTAGTTTTTTTTTTTTAAAGGTATAATTATTTAAAAGTTGGTTTAATTAAGGTATAATTTTAATTGTAAAGTTTTATGAGTTTGGTAAAAGTATACAGTGATGGATCTACCAACTTTATCAATATGTAGACTATTTCAATGACTCCAATATGTTCCCTTGTGCCTTTCTGCAGTTTCCTCTCTACATCATAGCCCATGGCAATCTCTCATCTGATTTATTTTTTAAATTTTTTAAATTTTTTATTTTTTTGAGACAGAATCTCACTCTGTCGCACAGGCTAAAGTGCCGTAGCATCAGCCTAGCTCACAGCAACCTCAAACTCCTGGGCTCAGGAGATCCTCCTGCCTTAGCCTCCCAGGTAGCTGGAACTACAGGCATGTGCCACCATGCCTGGCTAATTTTTTCTATTTTTAGTTATTTGGCTAATTTCTTTCTATTTTTAGTAGAGATGGGGGTCTCACTCTTGCTCAGGCTGGTCTTGAACTCCTGAGCTCCAACGATCCTCTGCCTCGGTCTCCCAGAGTGCTAGGATTACAGGCGTGAGCCACCGCGCCCGGCCTCTCAGCTGATTTCTGTCCCTATGGTTCTGCCTTTTTCAGAGTGTCATTATGAAGAGACTGCTACAGTACACAGACTTTTAATAATTGGATTCACTCATTAGCATAATCCTGTTGAGATGTTGGCTGTACTAGTAGTGCATTTTTTTCACTGAATAATATTCCAGTGTATGAATGTATTCTAATTTGTTCAGCTAGTCACCAGTTGATGAACATTTATTTGGGTTGTTTCCAGATTTTAGCCATTAAAAATAAAGCTATGACAAATTTGTGCATACAGTTATTTATGTGGATATATGTCTTCATTTCTCCTTGGAAAATTCCTAGTATTATAGTTACTTGACTCTGTGAAAGTAGATGTTTGATTTTATAAGAAACTGTCAAACAGTTTTTTCAAAGTGGCTATACCATTTTGCATTCTCTTCAGCAATGTCTGAGATTTCCAATTGCTCTACATCCTCATCAAAATATCATCAGTCTCTTTCACTGGACCTATTCTATTACGTGTACAGAAGTATCTCATTGCGGTTTTAATTTGTATTCCCTAATGACTAAAGAGCATCTTTTCATGTGCTTGCTCTTTCATGATCCATACGTCCTCTTTGGTGTAGTGTTTGTTCAAACATCCCCCTCCCCAAAAATTGGGTAGCTTCTCTACTTCTTATTGAGTTGTCTATTCTAGATACCACTCCGTTATCAGACAAGTGCCTCCTTGCCATCCTTACCCTTAGTCCACCACACACTTCCAATTCCTGCATTGGTCGTCTGCTCTTACTTTGGGGTCGGATTGCTGGAGGATTTTTCTCAGCTCTCCCTGCTCTCCGTCAGCTTTCAACAGGCCTCTGCTGCCTGCTGCATAGAGGGCTCTCCATGCTCTGGCCTCTCCTAGTAGCAGACTGCTGCTGTGTGTTACTTGGTGTGAAGCCTGCGGCGGAGACCGTGAAAGTTGATCAGTTCTCCGGCTCCAGCCTGTCTTAGGAAGCCTTCGTGGGTGGGACTTTCTCAACATTCCTGTCCCCACTCCCCCTCAGCAGCAAAACTCTGCCTTCTATGGACAGGGGATCTTGGGTGGAACTCTTGAGAGGGGCAGTGTGTTTCTGTCCCTCCCCACCGGTAGCAGATGTCTGCTTTCTACCAGGGCAGGGTCGTGGACGTTAGTGAGTTTTCTGCCACTTCCCAGCAGTAGATGGGTTCACTTCTCCCACGTCTCCAGAGGCCACGGATCTTTGCCTTGGACCTCCTGCCTCTCCTCAAGTGGTGTACTCCTTTTGCTTCATGTAAGAGTCCAGGTAGCAGGAGGGGTTTTGTGTCTGTGTACTACCGAGTGGGGCTCTCTTAGTTCTCCTGCCCTACCCCAAATCTTCCTCGTGAGCTTCTTCCGGTGGAGGTCTGCGAAAAACAGCTGGTGAGTGAACGTGGACCTTCTTGTGTTCAGATCTCCCAGGGATTTTGTCACACTAGTCCACACTTGACCTTTAAGAATTTGTTAAAAATCCAGCCACTTTTATGGCAACCACCTCACCCATATTCTGTCAAAGTGAAACGATTCATGTGTCCTGTCTCTTCTTAGAGGGACTTGCCATCTTTTAGGATATAGTTCACCTTGTTGCCTTGTGACCTCAGCGCTCTAATTAGATCGATAGAAGTTATGATTTCATGGGTTATCCAGGTTTTTCTTGTTGTTAGTGTGGGAGTAGCATTCTTGTGGCTTTCTACATCCTAAGTGGAACTCACACCATTCTTTTAGTTTTTAATTTTTAATTATGGGTACATAATAGTTGTATAAACTTGTAGGGTACATGTGATGTTTTGATACAGGCATACAATGTGTATTAATCAAATCAGTGTAATCGGGGTATCCATCATCTCAAGCATTTATCATTTCTTTGTGTTAGGAACATTCCAATTCCACTTTTTTTAGTTGTTTTAAAGTATTAATGGGACCAATATTTGATATTATCATTTTTTTTTTAACTCCTGGCTCACTTGTGACATAGGCTAAGCCTCGAGCCTTGGTCATCTTATTTCTTAAATTGCTTCTTTTAAGCAATGGCATATGAAATGATAACTTTAAGTATCACTTTTATTCTGTTGGCCTCCAAATATCTATCCACATCAAGACTTTGCTCCTGAAGGCTCTTATGTCCGTTTTCTTGTTGGATGTCTCTACTCGGCAGTTCACAGGCACCTTAATCTCAGCATGACTTCCTCGTCCTTGTCCACAGATCCTTCCCCTTTCCATATTATCTCAGTCTGCTTGGGCTGCCGTAACAGCACACCATGGACTGAGTGGCTTAGACAACAGAAGTTAATTTCTCACAATTCTGGAGGCTGGAAGTCTGAGGTCAGAATGCCAGCATTGCTGGGCTCTGGTGAGGACTCTCTTCCTGGCTTGCAGATGGCAGCCTTCTCACTGTTTGCTTACATGGGGGGTGTGGTGGGGGGAGGGGAGAGAGACAGGAGGAGAGAAAGTGAGAGAGAGCACAAGCTGTCAGTGTCTCTTCTTATAAGGGCACGAATCCCATCTTGAGAGTGCTACCCCCTCATGACCTCATCTAAACCTAATTATCTTCCAAAGGCCCCCATCTCCAAATACTGTCTCACTGGGGGCTAGGGCTTCAGCATATAGATTTGAGGGGGCACAATTCAGTTCACAATATTTATCTTGATTAGTAAAGCCACCTTCCACCCAAGTACCTAATCAATTGTCTGTGTGTGTGTGCATATGTGTGTGTATGTATGTGTGTGTGTAATATATAAAACAATATTGGGTTTGTCATATAATTTCATGTTTTGTATTTTAGTTAATATGCTTTAAAAATTTAAATATTCTCATCATCTCATTGAATATAATATTCCAGCTGTGCCTGGTTCACAGCTGTAATTCCTTGGAAGGCTGAGGCAGGAGGATTGCTTGAAGCCAGGTGTTCAAGACCAGCCTGGGCAACATAGTGAGACCCTGTCTCTAGAAAAAATTAAAAAACTAGCCAGGCATGTTGACATGCACCTGTAGTCCCAGTTACTCAGGAGGCTGAGGCAGGAGGATCGCTTGAGCCCAGGAGTTCGAGATTACAGTGAACTATGATTGTGCCACTTCACTCCAGCCTGGGTGACAAAGCAAGATCCTGTCTGCAAAAACAAACAAAATGTATAATATTCCATGGTATGAATATAATAAACTGTAAAATAATTCCACAACTGTTGAAATTTTAGTTTTTATGTCCACTTTTTGGTTTTATGAATAGCCAACTAATGCACATCCCTGAGGCAGTGTAATGCCAAGGTTAAGAACATGAGCCCTTGTCAAAGAATTCATGACTAAGACTCAAAAGCACAGACAGCAAAAATAAAATTGGACAAATGGTACTTAAGTAAGCCAAAAAGTTTCTGCACAGCAAAAGAAATTATCAACAGAGGTAACAGACAACCTGCAGAATAGGAGAAAATATTTGCAAATTATGTATCTCACAGGGAACTAATATCCAGAATTTATAAGGAACTCAAAAAACTCAACAACAGCAGCAACAACAAAAAATACCATAAATAATTCCATTAAAAATAGGCAAAGGACATGAATAGACATTTTTTCAACAGAATACATATAAATGGCCAGCAAGGATATGAGAAAATGCTCAACATGACTAATCATCAGAGAAATGCACATTAAATGCACAATGAAATATCATCTTACACCAGTAAGAATGGCTATTACAAAAAACAAAAATTAGCAGATGTTGGTGAGGATGTGAAATAAAGGGAACCCTTATACACTGTCGGTGGAAATGTAAATTAGTATAACCTATATGAAAAGCAGTATGGAGATTTCTCATTGAACTGAAAATAGACCTACCATTCAATCTAGCAATCCTGTTACTGGGTATATACCCAAAGGAAAAGAAATCGTTTCATCAAAAAGATACCTGTGCTCTTATGTTTATTGCAGTGCTATTCACAATAGCAAACATATGTAATCAACCTAAATGTCCATCAGTGGATGACTAGATAAAGAAAATGTGGTGTAGACACACAATGGAATACTATTCAGCCATAAAAAGAATGAAATTGTCTTTTGCACAACGTGGATGGAAATGGAGGCCATTATCTTAAGTGAAACAAGCCAGACACAGAAAGACAAATATGCCATATTCTCACATATAAATTGGGGATAAATAATATGGATGTAGAGTGTGAAATGACAGACAATGGAGACTCAGAAGGGTGAGGGAGTTTGAGGGAGGGTGGTGGATAATGAGAAATTACTTAATGGGTACAATATATGTTATTCGGGTGGTGGATACTCTGAAAGCCCTGACTTCACCACTGCGCAATCTGTGCATTTAACATTTATACTTGTACCTCATAAATTTATAAAAATAAAAAAAATAAAAAATGGAAAGAATGTGAGCTCTGGAATCAGACTGTATTGCTTTGAATTCTGGCTTCTCAACTTGTTAGTTGTATACTTGGGGGAGATTATTTAAAATCTCAGAGTCTCATTTTACTTAATGTGTAAAGTGGGGAGAACACATTATAGGATTATTGTAGGGGTTAAGTAAAATAATTTATTAAAAACACTTGGCATAGTGCTGGCACATGGTGAGCCTGCTCAAAGAGCAGTTATAATTATTAGTAATAGCTGTTACCACAGTAGTGATAATAATAGTAATAGAAAGAGAATACTAGATAAAAGTAGTTTAATCTATTAATTTCCATTAATCATCTGTTAATTTTTTTTTTTGGACAGGGTCTTTGTTGCCTGGGCTAGAGTGCAGTGACGTCATCAGAGTTCACTGCAACCTCAAATTCCTGGGCTTGAGTGATCCTCCTGCCTCAGTTTCCCAAGTAGCTGAAACTATAGGCATGTTCTATCATGCCCAGCTAATTTCTCTATTTCCTTGTAGAAATGGGATCTGTTTCTTGCTCAGGCTGGTCTCCAACTCCTGGCCTCAAGTGATCAGCCTCCCAAAGTGCTAGGATTATAGGTGTCAGCCATTGGCTTGACCTGTTAATTCTCTCTCTTTTTTTTTAATTTCAAAGTAGTATGGGCGCACAAATCTTTCTATTTACATAGATAGCTTTTATAATGCTTGAATCATGGTTATAAGTGTGCCTGAACACCCAGATAGTGTTCATTGTACCCATTAGGTAGGTTTTCACACATCCTGTCCTCCTTCCTTCTCCCTTCTTTATTTCCCTTGAGTTTTACTTTCCTCTGTGCACATGTGTGCTCATCAATTAGTTCCAATTTAATAGTGAGTACATGTGGTGGTTGCTTTTCCATTCTTTACATGCTTAACTTAGAATAACGGTCTCCAGTTCCATTCAGATTGTTGCAAAAGTCATTAAGTCATCCTTCTTCGTGGCTGAGTAGTATTCCACAGTATACATATACCACATTTTATTAATCCACTCATGAACTGATGGGCACTGGGTTGATTCCACATCTTTGCAATTGTAAATTGTACTGCAATAAACATTTGAGTGCAGGTGTCTTTTTGATAAAATGACTTCGTTTCCTTTGGGTAAATACCCAGTAGCAGAATTACTGGATCAAATGGTAGGTCAACTTTTAGTTCTCTGACATATCTCCATATTGTTTTCCATAGAGGCTGTACTGATTTGCAGTCCTTCCAACAGTGTGTAAGTGTTCCTATCTCTCTGCATCCAGCCAGCATCTACTATTTTTGTATTTTTTAATAAAAGTCATTCTGAGTGGGGTAAGGTGATATCTCATTGTGGTTTTCATTTGCATTTCCCTGATAGTGAGTGACATTGAGCATTTTTTCATGTTTATTGGCCATTTGTCTTCTTCTTTTGTGAAGCTTCTGTTCAGGTCTTTTGTCCACTTTTTAATAGGGTTGTTTGATTTTTTTTTTTTTCCTGATTTGTTTCAGTTCTTTGTAGATTCTGGTTATTAGTCCTTTATCGGATGTATAGCTTGGGAATATTTTCTCTTGTTCTGTAGGTTGTCTGTTTGCTCTGTTATTTCCTTGGCTATGCAGAAGCTTTTTAATTTAATCAAGTCCCATTTATTTATTTTTGTTGTTCTGATTGCCATTGGGGTGTTCTTTATAAATTCTTTGTCTCAGCTGATATCTAAAAGAGTTTTTCCAACATTGTTTTCTAGAATTCTTATGGTTTCATGCCTTACATTTAAGTACTTTATCTATCTTGAATTAATTTTTGTGAGTGGTAAGAGATTTGGATCCTGTTTCATTCTTCTGCATGTGGCTATCCAATTTTCCCAGCACCATTCATTGAATAGGGATTCTTTTTGCCAATGTATATTGTTGTCTGCATTGTCAAAGATAAGCTGGATGAATATATATGGCTTTATATCTGGGTATTCTGTTCTGTTCCATTGGTCTATGTCTTTATTTTTGTGCCAATATCATGCTGTGTTGGTCACTATAGCTTTGTAGTATAGTTTGAAGTCTGGTAATGTGATGCCTCTGGATTTGTTCCTTTTGCTAAAGACTACTTTGGCTATTTGGGCACTTTTTCTAGGTCCACATGAAATGTAGAATTATTTTTTCTAGATCTGTGAAATATGATGTTGGTATTTTAATGGGGAATGCATTGAAACTGTAAATCACTTTAGATAGTATGAACATTTTAACAATGTTGATTCTACCAATCCATAATCATGATATGTTTTTCCACTTGCTTGCATCATCTGTGGTTTATTTCCTCAGTGTTTCATAGTTCTCTTTGCAGAGATCTTTCACCTTCTTGGTTAAGTATATGTCTGGGTATTTTATTTTCTTTGTAGTAATTGTGAATGGTATTGAGTCTTTGATTTGACTCTCCGCTTGACTGTTATTGGTGTACAGGAATGCCACTGATTTGTGTACATTGATTTTGTAACCTGAAACTTCATTCAATTCATTTATCAATTTCAGAAGTCTCCTGGTGGAATCTTTGGGATTTTCCAGATATAAGATCATATCATTGGTGAGAAGTGATAGTTTAACCTCCTCTTTCCTGATCTGAATACCCTTATTTTCTTTGCCTGATTACTCCGCTAAGACTTCTAGCAATATGTTGAATAGAATGGTGACAATGGGCATTCTTGTCTTGTTACAGTTCTTAGTGGGAATGCTTCCAACTTTTTCCCATTCAGTATGATGTTGGCTGTGGGATTACCATACATGGCTTTAATAATTTTGAGATATTTCCTTCTATGCCAAGTTTGTTGAGGATTTTTATCATGAAAGGGTGCTAAATTTTGTTAAAGGTTTTTCTGCATCTATTGAGATGATCATGTGAAGCAGCAATGAAAAATCTTCCAATAAGAAAAAAGGTCCCAGACCAGATGGATTCATAGCCAAATTTTATCAGAACTGCAAAGAAGAGTTTGTAGCCATACTGCAGAAATTATTCCATAACATCATGAGGGAGGGATCCTTCCTAACTCATTGTACGAAGCCAATATCACCTTGATACCAAAGCCAGGAAAGGACACAACAACAAAAAAGAAAACTACAGGCCAATATTCCTTATGAATATAGATGCAAAAATCCTCAACAAAATACTAGCAAACCAAATTCAACAGCACATCAAACAAATAATTAATCATGACAAAGTGGGCTTTATTCAGGGTTGCAAGGATGGTTCAACATACATAAATCGTTAAATGTGATTCACCACATAAACAGAAGAGAATTTATAATTTTTTTTTTTTTGAGACTGAGTCTTGCTCTGTTGCCAGGGCTAGAGTGCTGTGGGATCAGCGTAGCACACAGCAACTTCAAACTTCAAACAGCAACTTCGATCCTCCTGCCTCAGCCTCCTAAGTAGCCGGGACTACGGGCATGTGCCACCATGTCCAGCTAATATTTTTTGTATAGATTTTTAGTTGTCTGGCTAATTTCTTTCTATTTTTAGTATAAACAGTGTCTCGCTATTGATCAGGCTGGTCTTGAACTCCTGACCTCGAGCCATCCTCCCGCCTCGGCTTCCCAGAGTGCTAGGATTATAGGTGTGAGCTACTGTTCCCAGCCAAGTTTACATTTTTAATAGGTAAATTAAATAGTAGATAAATTATGTATCAACAAAGAGATTTTTTTAAAAACAAATTTATAACAGGTTTATTCATAATTGCCCAAATTAGACGCAACCAAGATGTCCTTCAGTAGGTAAGTAAATTATAGTGTATCCACCAGAAAGAAATGAGCTAACAAATCATGAAAAAAAGTGAAGGAAATTTAAATGCATATTACTAAGTGAAAGAAACCAATCTGAAAGGCTACCTTACTGTATGATTCCAAATGTGCGACATTCTGGAAAAGGCAAGACTACGGAGACAAAGTATCAGTGATTGTCAAGGGTTTAGTGGGGAGGGAAGGATGAATAGGCAGAGCACAGAGGATTTTTAGGGCAGTGAAACTATTCTGTGTGACACACTACAATAGTGGACTCATGTCACCATGTATTTGTCAAATCCCATAAAAGGTACAACACTCAAAGCGAACCTTTATGGAAACTGCGGACTTTAAGTGATAATGTGTTAGCATAGATTCATCACTTATAACAAATGCTCTATTCTGTTTTGGGAGTTCGATAGTGGGGGAGGCTGCACTTGTGCGGAGATGGGGATATAGAGAAAATCTCTGTACTTTCCACTTACTTTTTTTGTGAACTTAAAACTGCTCTAAAAAGAAATCTACTAAAAGAAGACAAAAAAGAGGAGCTTGTTAATATCTCACAAGACCCAACTTCAGACAGTCGCTCTGTAAAGTGTTCCCTGAGCCCTCTCTCCCCTCCCTCCTAGCAGAAGAATTCATTGCTCCTTTATTTTTCTTCCCATTGTGTATTATTCTAACGTCTTTGGTAGTTTTTTGTACCACATTTTATTATAATGTTTACAGGTCTCACTTCCTGAGCTGTGACCTGCCTGAGAGTAGAGGCAATGTCTTACTTTGTTGATATTTTCACAGTACTAGGAGTACTACGTAGTAGAGATCAATAAACGTCAGTCGCACAAATGTATGGAGGACATTCTACAGCTACAGTTTTAAGCAGTTTTAAAGGATTTTGCCTCAGAATCTGTTATTCTTCAGGCTTTGGGGCACCCTGAAAACAGCTGTCTCCAAGTACCTTATCCCGGGGACAGTGGTCAAAATGTGAGTGTGTGAGTATTGAGGAAATTTCCTAGGAAACTGAGGACATCTGAGAATCCTAAAGGAATAAATAATCCATACCCAGTCTCTTCAAGTTGTAGTATATTACTGTAGTAGAGCTTTTGGTAATATTCTTTCTTGAAGACAATATAACACAGTGCAGTGTGAAATCTGGGGCCAGACTTCTGTGGGGTGCTGTAGATCAGTTGGGAGATGGCATGGCATGGTGGTGCCATCTGCCATTCTGTCCCAGAATCTGTGTCTACCATCTCCCAGTGGCTGCCTGAAGTGCTCTGGTGAGAGTTTCCAAGGCTTAGCAGATTACGTACGTGATGTGTGAAATGTATTCCTGGCAGGGATGACAATTTAAAATTTTCTTATTCATTATACCTTACTGGGAGCCATATGTAATATAGTTCTGGAAAGCATACAAAGGGCATAGAAAAAACTGTAAAGACACTGGTACTAAGAGTGGAAAGGAAAAGTTAGCTAAGAGGTGATAGATTACCTAAAGCAGCTTCTCTTCACTTCCCAAATTTACCAGCATTTAATGGACAGAGTGAATATTCTTAGCCACATAACTGCCTTAATTTTAGGACTAAGGCATTCTTTTTATGTTAAGAAATCATTAATTAATACTGTTTAAAACAGGAGCGTTGGGAATGTAGGAGATTTGGTAGTGAGGACTCTGCCTCTCGCTTACTGTGTGATCTAAAAATGTCACATTCCCTCTCTGAACTTTAGCTTTATTCATTGATAAAATACCTGCAATAATACCTGCTCTGCTTACCTCACAGGCTACTTATAAAAAACCACTGAGATTTCTAGAAGTAAAATTCTTTATAAATTCCACAGATTTTGTTATTTACAGCTGATGCTAGGGTAGAAAGGATGAGTGCCAGGAAGCTCTGCCACTCAGTGTCAGTGGAGTTTATTGTTGCTGGTACAAAAAAACTGAATGTTGTGCCTTTCATCTCTTGTTTCTTTCAATTTTGAAAGAGCTTCTACCACGTTCAGAAAAGGAATCTTATCAGCATTTGGGGAAAAGCTTTTTCTGATGAAACTTCTTATAGGTTTCAACTCTAGGCACAAATATGCTTGCAAGGATATCGAGCCAAGGAATGCTATTTGAAAAGAGAAAAGCTGCTCTTTGACCATCTTCTCAACGAATCATTAATTCATATCAGAAAACTGGGGAGGGCAGACGTTCAGGACCACTTAACTAAGGAACATGATGTGTCTGAGCAGTTACGCCCCTCAGTATCTGGTGTGTTGCAGAAATCACCTGGCAGTTACAAATGCTGGGGGTGGGGAAACCTCTTCTCTGCAGCTGTGCAGCTCTTGAACGCGGCAGGACTTCATGCTAACTGCGTCATGAGGTCAAGGGCAGAGCCCGCAACTTACAGATGTGTGTGACTCTTACTTTCCAGAAGTAAATATATATTAAATAAAAAAATGACTGAGGATGCATATCAAAGCAGGGAGGAAGTGGCACCTCTCGGCAGATTTTCTCCTCAAGGCAGGTTACCTGCTCCTGCAGAACTGAAAGATGTGGCCAGGCTGGAAGGCTGTCTCACCCCTTCTAAAGAGATCAAGTCACAGTGTTGGCCCCTGGGTGCCAAGTAACAGGCGGCACAGTTTAAGACAGACATGAGAAGTTAGGAGACGGCTCAGAGGACAGCTGTCAGCTGATAAAGACTTTGGAAAAGAAGGTGCAGGAAAAGGGGTGGGGGAATGTGACGATTATTTAAATCCGACGAGAAGAGCCTGAATTAAGTGTGACATATTAGTTACTATCTGGACATTTGCAGGGGTGATTACATAGAGCAGATCTTCTCAAGCTGTGTGTGTGTGTGTGTGTGTGTGTGTGCGCGCGCGTGCGACAAGGGATTCTTAGGAAAAGGTCACATTTGCATGGCCCATGGGATCATGGGGTAATCAGGTGAGGCTGCTCAAGACTAGATTCTGCCCTAAGGCTGTCACACTCCTAGGTCCTACCCTGCCACCAAGGACTGAGGGAGTCAATAGCTTATCACACTGTGACCTGGGCCTGGTTCTGGGGAGTCACACAGCTGATGTAGAGGGCTGGGACTGTCTATGTTTTATGAAGCATTAGAAAAACTGTGGTCAATATAATGAATACAAGATTGAAATAAAAGAGGAAATGATTGATTCCTGGATTTGAATATGCTGGACTGATTTGTCAAATGGTGCGTGCGTCTGTGTGTGTGTGTGTGTGTGT
>CAUYSK010013730.1:0-30628 GCA_963575035.1 Avahi laniger | reverse complement strand
TTCTTTCTATTTTTTGGTAGAGATGGGGTCTCGCTCTTGCTCAGGCTGGTCTCGAACTCCTGAGCTCAGAACGATCCGCCCACCTCGGCCTCCCAGAGTGCTAGGATTACAGGCTTGAGCCACCGCGCCCGGCCTATAATTAAAATTTTTAACAATTTAAACTTAAATTTCTTTATTATTCTGGCACATTCTTTCAATGGCTCTCTATTTCCAGTGATAAATATAGATTCTTAGACGTTCTCAGGGAAAGTGTCTTTTGAAGTTTCAAGGTGAGTTAGAATCTTATATGTCGGTGACTAGACAGCCTCGTTGACCTTTCATTGAAACAAATAATCAAGAGACATACTCTGCCTCCTTTTGTTAGCTGTAATAAGAAATCTGAAAACCCAAGTATTGATTTTTCCATTTGTAGGTTATTATCTGTTTGAAATTATTTAATTTTTAATCCTGAAAGTCCATTCTAATAGCTTCCTACGTATCAACATAAAATAAAACATTATTTTTAGGCCATGTTGGATAATTCCTGCAAGTTTGAGGAGAATACGTTCATTCTACTCTAACACTTTAAACCGAGCTTGAACACTATTCTTTGTGTAAAGTGGAATCTGTGCGTCCCCTAAAGAACTCCGTGCACTTTCAGAATCTTTGAAAGCCGTATCACCAATATCACTTCAATCCCACCAGCACGAGCCGCCTGTGCTTCACACCACTGCCCACCCCCTGCCTGGCAGAATGACAACTTTGAATTTGTTGTTTAAAGAAGTGAGCAGTCATTGATTAAGAACAAGACCAAAAGGAGAAACTTAAAAAATGGTAGCAAAAATGGCAGTTCATATGCTCTCTGTGGCAGTGGGCCCTATAAATCTGGACATTCTTACATCAAAATAATCTTGCATTTAGATCAGCTGCAAATCTTCTGCAGAAAATCTTGATCTAGAATCATGCTGTAGTTTGGGATCTAGATTCCTGGTCTCCTAACATGTCAGTGCCCTCCTCTGTTGGAAATATCACCTACTACTTCTCTAAACGTAATTACAAAAGTCATGTGTGGTTTGTCTTGTGCATTTCTTTGTGGCTTTTAAGGCGTGCTTTATGTATTGAAACCTTAGGAAACCTCTTACACTCACATTCTCAAACTTTGACTTGGGAAAATTACTGATATGTATGTAGATAATACCAAATATTTAAAAATAATACAGAAGGCCCCAAGAATTAATTGATAGCCCTGTTTCACTTTGTTCCATTATTTAAAATCTTAAAACGAAATCACAAAAGATTATAATAAAAGCATCCATAATCTGTGCTGGGATTAGAGAATAAAACTTCAAATGAAATAAAAGCATCCAATAATTGAAAAAAATTGGATAAAATCCAAACCTTTTAATGACCTTTCAGTTCCTTTTGGCCATGCTTTTTTTCTGGGTTAAAACTCATTCTGAGGCTTAGGAAGGTCTGTTCGCTTCAGCAAAACTAATAATTCCCCTTCTCGTTTTTAGCCCAGCCTTCAAGTGAGCCAAGTGAAGTTACATAATTTGGTCAAGCCCAGTGTAGACTATGTCTGCCAGCTGAAATTCCCTTCTGGCAATTATCCTCCCTGTGTGGACGATAATCGAGATCTGCTTGTCCATTGGTGTCATGGTGCCCCGGGGGTCATCTACATGCTCACTCAGGCCTATAAGGTACAGTGTATTTTTTCAATTTTAAATTAATTAGAAAACATAAAAAAATTTTATAATTTAGAATTAGTCTTATCATAATCCTTACAGGAGCAATAAGTAAATCTCTTGTTAGACCTAAGAACACTTTGCTAAATGAACTATAATTCATTCTACAGTCTGTGTGTGCCATATGTAGCAGACATTATTTTATAGAATGAGAGACCGCTTCACTGACAGATAAAATAGCCAAGATTATAGGGTCAGTGGCAGAGCCAAGGTAGGTATCCCAACAGCTCAATTAAAAATAGGGAAAACCCTCATGCGTTGCTGGTGGGAATGTAAAATGGTACAACCATTGTGGAAAATAGTTTGGTAGTTCCTCAGAAAAATTAAATAAGTAATTATGTTTATTTATGATCCAGCAATTCTTCTCCTAGATATTTACCCAAAAGAACTGAAAACAAGGATTCAAACACATTCTGTACACCAGTGTTCATAGCAGCATTATTTACAATAGCCAAAAAGTAAAAATAATCTAAGTATCTGTCAGGAAATGAAATGATAAAGAAAATGTGGTGTATACATGCAATGAAATATTATTCAGCCATAAAAAAGAATGAAATTCTAATACACACACTAATGTGAACAAACCTTGAAAACGTTATGCTAAGGGAAATAAGCCAGTCACAGAAGGACTAACACTGTGTAATTCCACTTATATGATGTATGGTTAATATGAGGTATTTAAAATAAGCAGATAGATAGATAGATAAGCAAGCAAGCAAATATAGAGAGACAGAAAATAGGACAGAGATTACCAGAGTCCGGGGGGAAAGAGAAAATGGAGATTTATTGCTTAGTGGGTACAGAGTTTCTGTTTGGGATGATGAAAAAAATCTTGCAAATAGTGATGATGGTTTACAACATTGTAATGTAATTAGTGCCACTGAATTGTATGCTTAAAAAACGGTTAAAATTGTAACTTTTATATTATGTATATTTTGTCACAATAAAAGAATGTAAATATTACTCCTAAAAAGCATGCTGTAACAGAGCTGCAATCAAGGAATAAAAGGTTTTTAATTGAGGGAAAAAAAAAAACAAAACAGAAGTAAAATAAGAGATATCTGTGGTGCCAAATCAACAAATTACAAATCTACAGACTGTAAATAGGCACTGGCAGATCGTAACTAAATAAGCTTTTGGTAAAATAAATTCTGCATTTCAAAAGGTAGATATAAAGGCAAAACTTTTAAAAATGCCTTATTCTGTTTTTTGGGCACCTAGAACACAATGAGATAGTAAACTTATTTACCCAGAATATTTCTCAAGTCTTTGATCAAGATATGGGAGGCAGCAAAAGATTGTAAAGGTCTATCTGTTTTTCTGAAGGTCTAGTGTTTTATAGTCAATTTGCATATTAATAAAAGTTTTTTCTCCAGTATGTAAAGAAGCTTTCTAATAGCGAAGGGTATCATAGTTACCAAAGAATGTAGCATATGTTCCCTGGGAAGTCACTGATGATAACAGCAAGCCGCTTCATCAACAGTACCCACATACACAAACCAAACATGCACATAAAACTTAGACTGTATATACAAGGTCATGCTCAATTATTAAAAAAAAAAGGCAAAACTAACCAGGCACAGTGGCACGTGCCTATAGTCCCAGCTACTAGCAAGGCTGAGGTGGGAGGATCACTTGATCCCAGGAGTTTGAGACCAGCCTGGGCAACATAATGAAACCTCATCTCTAAGAGATAATAACAATAATAATAAATCAAAAAAAACAAAACTAGTCAATTTTAATAATTTATCATTACCAATATAACATATCTGTCACTAAATCTCTTTCCCTTTCTTGTCAAGCCACCTCACTCTCTTCCCATCCCCTATCACTCCTGCTTACCTATTGGGAAGCAATGTCAATAGAACTTTCTTTTGTATCCCATGTAATGAAAGCCATGTCCTTTGACGCTGTAGGTGTTCAAAGAGGAAAAGTATCTCTTGAATGCCTGTCAGTGTGCTGATGTGATCTGGCAGTACGGGCTGCTGAAGAAGGGCTATGGGCTGTGCCACGGCGCTGCGGGGAACGCCTACGCCTTCCTGAACCTCTACAACCTCACGCAGGACATGAAGTACCTGTATAGGGCCTGTAAGGTACGCGTCAGAACCGCCCAGCAGATGGCAGCTCGTCCAGGAGGTTGTAGAAAGGGCTCTAGTTCATCTGATCTAATTAATTTATTCTCAAAACCGTGAGTCTGTAAATAACGAACACAGTTAAGGAAAACCTTCAAAAGCCTTTTAGTTAAATTAGCATTATTTTAAAGGGACGTAATTCTTCTTAATAGCATTTATGGAAGAAAAAGAAAGATGTAGGGGGATTTTATTCCTTTCTTCTTTAATAACTTTGGAGATAAGTGGCTCAGACAGCGCATTAAATTCCTCCCGTGCAACATATTCTCTGTCAGACCATCCATTTCTCTGCATTAATCTGTTTTCTCTGACTTGAAGGTAGTTTTTGACTTTTCAGAGTAATCCGTAGAGACAACCTCTGTTAATTTTTGGAACTCTCGAAAAGAAATCACTATAATGATCTAACGTGGCCTCATTTTCAGTTTGCTGAATGGTGCTTAGAGTATGGAGAACATGGATGCAGAACACCGGATACTCCCTTCTCCCTCTTTGAAGGTATTTTTCACACTTATTTGCCCTGCAATATCAGCATCTACTTCTTTGCTTGATAATTAACGTATTTGAATTTGAGTGTTATCAAAAAATTAAAATTAATTTTATAGTCATTTCTTAAGCTACTTATTTCCTAACATGACAAATCAATATTAAAAATCATTATTAGCACACATACCTGATACTAGTGGTCATAATAGTGACTCCCGTTTATGAGGCCAGGCACATGCTAGGTATTTTGCAGGTGCTGTCATATAAACCATTTCAGCAGTAACATACAGGCATTACTGCCCTCATGTAACAGATGAGGAAGCTGAGGCTCAGGTAAGTGGCCCATGGTGCCATGGTGAAGGAGCTCACACATGGTAAATGGCAGGGCTGTGACTTGAATTTGTCTGGCTCCATTCTCTCTCCCATCTTGCACATTGAAATTAAGGCTGAGCACCTCACTAGTGGTCTCCTCTAATGGTGAACTGCAATGTATTAAATACAGACATATTCCCCTTCATTTAAATCATTGCCATTAATATTGTAGCGTTGATAGTAAAAAAATGGAGGCATCCTATAAAATGGAGTCATTTGGTATAATAACTTCTGCTTCTTTCTCTTTCTTCAGGAATGGCTGGAACAATATATTTCCTGGCTGACCTGCTAGTCCCCACAAAAGCCAGATTCCCTGCATTCGAACTATGAAAGGAAAGCATGCCCCCTGCAACTCACTGCATGACCCTTTCTGTATACTCAAACCTGGGCTAACTGCTTTGGTTGCTTTTCAAGGAAACAGAGTCAAACTGTGTACTTGATTTAGTTAATATTTTTTTTCAGAATCTGTCTTTAGTTCAGTTCCTTTTCTTTATCATTTACTTAAAAGCATCCAAGGAAGTCCTTTAACTTCAATTTCTTCCTGAATGGTGGGTGATATGTACAGTATTTTGAGGTCATATGCGTATATTTCAGAAATTTGAAGAAATGTTATTTAAGTTTATGCCTATAACTATCTGTTACTGTTCTAAAAATGTTTAAAAGAAACTATAGATAAAGAAAGATAAATATGACTATTGTTGGAAATTTTCCTCCACCTCTTCTCTTTACTATATTTCCTCCAACAGGAGGGCAGATAGTTTTACAACTTGCTTTTCTCTACGTGGTTGATTATGAAAGGGGACAAAATATAACTGTATGCTTCCAAGGGAAA
Source organism: Avahi laniger (assembly GCA_963575035.1). Classification (NCBI taxonomy): domain Eukaryota; kingdom Metazoa; phylum Chordata; class Mammalia; order Primates; family Indriidae; genus Avahi; species Avahi laniger. Next base: position 25,088 of record CAUYSK010013730.1, on the reverse strand, counting down.
AATTCCAAGAGTTACAAACTGGACTGGGACCTCAATACCATTTTTTAAATTCACGATGCCTGTGTGGACTAGAGGTGATCATACTTTCATATATGCCTATTTTTGTCAGTAAGGCATCTGGGCTTCCTAAGCCAACATTATAATCAAAAACTTCTAAAACATGATGGTGGTTGTGAAAATTTTTATTTGAAGGTTACTTTAAGATAAGCTAACAATAACAGTTTATTGTTTCCTCTAAAATAATCTAGGTATTTTGGAACTATTTATTTAAATTTGTTTTTCTGTGTTCATAAAAGATCAGGAAGCTAATTTTCTGTGTGTGGATATGCTCTGAGCTAGGATTCCAGTCCACTCTGACTGACCTTCTAAACTTCAACTTGTGTTTTACTTACTTTTGCAGTGACTATGCTATAGTGCTGGCTGTTTGGTATAAGCCATTTTCCAAATGTATTTTCCTTCCTATCAATTTTTCTGAGCATTGATCTTTTCACTAAATAGTACAGCATTCTATTTCTGTTCAAAAAAGGGAACAGGAAGGAGGATGCCATGTAACCAATAGCTTGAACAAGAACACTAAGCTTTTGATAGAAATGCTGTTTACTTAAGAGGTATTATCCAGAGTTCATGCTTAGAACAAACGGATCTGTGCATATCCCAGGCTTAACAATTCCTTAATTTCTGAGACCACAGAATCGGGTTTTATATGATAGATGGAGACTCCCTGGTGCTTCACATTCTGTACAAATGTTTTGACTCATCAGCTCCTACTCCTACACCTTCCATTGCTGCCCTTCCCAGTCTTGTTTTATCTCTTTTTGCCTAATTTTGAAAAATTTTCAGCTTCAAAATGACAGGGTCTAAGAATTTTTAATGTGCCTATTTCGCAGCTGTCTTGGTCACAAAAACATTCTATTTTTATTAGAACTTTGAACCAAATTCCCACTGAGTGTGTGCTGTTTCCTGCAGGTAGCAGTCCTCTAGTATTTTCTATTTAGCACCAAAATAGCTAATATTACTGGAAATCATCTGACCCTTTAAAGGCCACTGACCATAGGCTCTAAAAAGCAGCCCACTGCACAATTCCTAGGATTAGCTTACTCCTTCTGCGACTTGTGTAAGTCGGGGACTACATTGTGCCTCTCGGATTCCTGTAGTGCTGCTGGTAAGCTGCATGCAAGCTCTGCCTTTCTTGTGAAAGTTTCCAATCAGCGATGTCAGCATTTACAGTAAGAAGCGAAAGTAGCACACAGCAAAGCTCATTTGCCTTTGTCTGGGTGTCCATCCTAAAAGAATGAAGCTCATTTGGTTTAGTTAAATGTCTTACTATACTGTGCCTCTCCTTTTAGCTACTGTAGTTACCAGCTGAGGGGGAAAGAACAAAACACACTCTCTGAGCCAGAGGAGACTTCATCACAATGTTCCACTAAGCATCTTGATTAGTTTAACCTCAGGAAGACTTCAAGGCTGGGAGAAGAACGTTTTGAATAAGACTCTTGTTAATCATCTCTTAACAAATTCATCAACACAAACATAATTGAATGATTTTTTTTTTTAGCTTTTTAAGATTTATTAAACTATCCACTCCCACTATTTCTCTTGACCAGGGGGAAAAAAAAAAGATTTATTAAACTTGGAAGATTTCATATTCGTGTCATTATTTGTTTTATTTATGCTTAAGAGCTAAAAAAGTTTTGATAGGATTTTAAACTCAGGCAAAGCTACAATGCTGACACCAGTCCCCCAACTGGTGACTGAAAGCACCTTTTGCACTAGCTGTCTTAATTTTGAAAGAAAGCAGTATCACTGTTTCAGTCCTATTTCTATTATATTTTTCCCTCAGATATTTTTCTGCCTAGTAAAAAACCTTCCCAAAAGTGGCTTCCTAGAAAACTCAGTAGGATCTCTTATCTCCATGCACAGACTTGGTCATAAAACCTTCAAAGGTTGTCAAGCAGTGTTCATTTATCCCATCATATGTTTCTGTTTGTGTAGTTCTGAGAAATTGCAAGTAGTTAACTTCAACATGTAAGAAGTGTTAACATTATCATAACCATTTCCATAGATCCCACTGGACGTTGGTCTCCTCTGAGTTGTTAGTCTTTAGTCCTCAGAGTCATTGGCTCCGTTTTCATCTTTGATGTCAGTTCCAATTATTTGGCATCAAATGCCTCCACAGTAGATAGAGTTTTAGGTAAAAGTGGATCTAAGACTATTTTCTCTCCTTAACATTTCCCTAAATAACTGAATTAAGGGGAATATTCTGCTTCTATGTCCTCAAGTTAATTTGTGTATGATCCTTATGATGATGCCCTGCCTTTTACTAGCATATTTTGAAATATAAAATGTGAAGAAAATATCGACTCCTATACTCCTTTGGTCACTAGAACGCATCTGTAGTCCTTTATCACTCATACTGAATTCTCATTCCATTTCTGCTTCCCTTAAATAAGTCAGAGCACCCCACTTCTGTATTTTCTGTACTATTGAGCCATAAAAGAACTGGTTCTCTCTTAGAGATATAAAACGAAGTGTATAGGATATTCAGAAAACCCACCCCAATGTTATATTATCTTTTAATGGAAGGGCTGGGAGCACAGGTATTTCTATGTTCTGTAAAGGAATTTGGCTTGCTGGTTCTCAATAAAATTTTATTAAGACTATATATCATCATGTGCTTTTTGTTTGCTTAAGTTTAAACTTGAGAAATATTTTCCTTTAATTGCAAATGATGACTTTTTCTTTATATACTAATTCCCTAGGGTTTGTTCCTTTTTCTTCATTGTTGAGTCAAATGAGATTTGTACTACTGTCTGAAAATAGAGATTTATAAGAGGAAAATATTTTTTAAATCTGATTGTTATAGAAAGAGGAGGAATCTACTGGGCTTCAAGCAGAGCAGTGTGTTAACCTTCTCATACATAGGAGAATCTACCCTGGGGTTAATAACTAAAGGCCTAATTCTAGAAGTTGATTTCCCTGATGACCAATTCTGAAAGGAACTTTGAATAAGGGGGATTAAATAAGGCATAATTATAAAATATATATTAAGAGGTCAGAAAGGAGTTCTGCTGAATCACTTGGGATGACTTTGTACCACTACTTTTCACGACACAGCTAGTTAGTGTCACTTAGCACGACAGAGATTTGCCAAATTATAAAATACTTGTTTTCATCTCTACATTTTGTCCTCTGGTACATGTAATTAAAATGCCCTTCATACGCCTAGTCTACTGATTGAATGACTCATAATACTGAAGATAAATGCAGAGTTATTTTTATTTCTCTCATTTGAATAAGTAAAGGTATGTGTGGTGATATCAAGTCTTTAGATGCAGGCAATGAGGCATGGAGGAGACAGTGCCTTGCAGAGGTCACACAGAAACCCCAAAATGATGCTTGGAGAGGTCTCACTGACTCTCCACAAGATTAATCTCAATTGGTGAGGCCAGTGAACACTGTCCTCTAGCTTACTACTCCCTGGCTTATCTGCCTACCAGAAGAAAAATAATGACAAGCACATTAAATTGCACTACAGTTGTAATCTCGTGAACAAAGAAAACAAAGTAGTAATTTGTCTCTTATGACTTACCCAGGGTAGTTTGATTTATTTTTTCCTAACTGCATTAGAAAACACAATTCGCCTCACTCCTTCTCCTTGTACTCTTTGAATAGAAGAGAATAATAATTTTTATGTCAATTCTTTTGCCCAAAATAATTCCTGCAGTGGATTCAATGTCATTAAAAATCTCATGTAGTCTCTATTCTTATAAGCAGCACTTAAACTCAGAACAACCTACAAATCAGTCCCCTGAAAATTTGCTTTCTCAGTCTGTTTCCCATCCAAACTCTCACTTTCTTCCTAAAGCTGTGGGTCAATTAGCAAAGCAAGAGGACACTGTCTTTTTTTTTTTTTTAACAATGGCAAATATATTGGCTTCGTTGGTCCCATTATGTAAACGGTCCAAACACTGTTTTTGAGAAGGTCTGTGCTAGTGGATCCTCAGGGACTTATTCGACAATTTCATGAGTAATAAGAAAAAGCAAACACAATAAGCCAAGAGATGAAATAATGAGGATCAAGAAATGGATCTTAGCAGGTCTGCTGCTCATAGTCAACCAATTTAATTTCGCATTTCTACATTATGTTAACTTTTCATCCACATGCAAATTACCACCATGGCAACATTAAATATGCAACTAATGTTCTACTACTCCACAAATACATGTTAGAGAAAACATTTGTGAAGCATTTATTATGTAGAGAAAGACAAGACTCTTGATAAATCAGTTTATAAAGCAGTGTCACAATTGCCTAATTTCTCTGATGGAGCTGGGATATTAAGAAAGACATTCGTAACTTGAAAAATACTGCTGTAGCTCACTGTTAAATTTGTTAGTTAATATTCATTATTTTCTCAGGATTCAGCATTCAAAAATGAATATACACCCTCGCTGATACAATCTGAACCACTGGCACTGTCAGTTTATGTGCTGCAGATATGTCATTTTATTAATAATGCCATGATGAATGCTTTAAAACCATTTATGCCCCAAATTTATTAAATGTGTTATGTGTATGTGCAAGGTACCTAGCTAGGGGTCCAGTGTGTATAAGATAGACATCCCTGCTGTGACAACTGAGTCTGGTGAAGACGACAGGTGACTAGATAATCAATTACAAGGAAATGTATTCAAATATTCCTGTTACCCCTCCAACTACTCTTTCCCTTGTTCCATAAATTTAATGTATGTTGGGTCTCATGCGGTCTGTCTATATTTGGAGATATTGCAGTTTAGTACTCTTGTAGGGAGAAGATAATTTAAAAGCCACTCAGCCAGCCCAGAGCACTCAGAGTTCTTTCATATAGACTACCTTTATGATGGGCAAGGAGGTCCAAAAGGATGGGAGCAAAATTTAAAGAGAAAAAAAATCACTTGCCCCCGAAATTACTTCCACTCGGCCAACTTCTCAAAAACTCCCATCATTACATGTTCTATAGGCATTTATTTTAAAGTTTAATGATTTCAGTTTTCTGTTTTCATGTTGTATTTTAGAATACGCACAAATATTTGTAGGCCCACAGAAAGCTCCTATGCCAAAGGCTCTATATCTATATTGCCTAAGGGACAAAATGATTCTGTTCTGGTTCAATATCTTCACAAAGGTGTTCTTGGAACAATGGGTACAGCACAAACCTTCATGTGGCTGAAGGGAAGCAGCCTGGATGGAACACTTCTGAAGTAATCTGTTTAGATATACGGTATGTCTTCTCCACCAGACCCTCCACCCCTTGCAAGAAAGGATCCTGTTGTCTGCACGGGACCCCACTGTTACAGGGTGTAACTCATAGACTGCGCACAGAAAATACGTGTTAAACCACCAAACTGAAATACAACTTCACCAGCTAGAGAAATGGACTTAGAAATCTTTGGATATATTATATACTGATTAATAATTTTATATTTAACTTTAGCTTTATTTTCCATTTCGTTTGATACAGCTTTGCTTCCCAAACTAATCAATCGTAACCACCTAGTTATTAAAACCATCCAGTTAGTAAGACAAATTTTGTCCAGCAGATGTCAGTAGAGCTCAGTTTAATAATTTTAATTGTTAATGAACTTGAAAAATTAATGAAGATGATAGGAGGGGAAAATATTCGAACCCAGAACGGCATTTCTTTGTTGACATTTCAGGAAATGGTGTTTACATCAAAAAGTCCACATAACCATTCAGGCGTATTGGAAATGCTATGAGTATTGACCTCATAACAAACATGGCATTAATGCTAAATTTCTTCCACTTTGAAGTTCAAAGCAGTTTACACTGGATGTCAGGTTATTGTCAGCTAGAGCCACAATCATAAAAGATGAGGGAAGTACGAGGCTGTATACATAAGAATATTCAAGTGTGAGTTATGATGCCAGTTTGAGACTGTTTTCTAAAAACCACAACTTTATTTCATTTTCCCAATTATTTAGACCTCTCCTCTTTTTCCAGAGTACTATTAAACCATCCCTTTATGCTTTCAGAAATACAAAAACCTTCCCATGGCCTTAGAATTTAAAAGGAGAAAAAGCAAAGTAAAAAAATTTAAAAAGCCCAATTTTTTTTAATTGCTAGAAAATTCACCTAAAATTCACTGAGCCCAAAGTATTTTGAAAGAGACTTATGAAGCCCTCACACTGGTACACTATTGTAATTAACATCATTATCATTATTATTAGGCTTTTCCTAGCTATGAATATCTAATTTGCTTATACCTAAAAAAAGTTAGATCTTTTTAGTAAGCCTTAAAAAGCATGTCTTTATCTAGAGAGTGTCCTGAAATCAGGCCTGTATCTTTTGGCCTCTGACTGTCTCTCCAGGCTCCTGTACCGGTCCAGACCCCAGCGTTCTCCTCTCTGCTACCAAGCACACGTTCTTTTCAGTTCCTTTAGGGCAAACACCCGAACTCCCACCACAGGACTTTTGTAGCTGTTTCGTGGAGGTCTCACGGGGCCACTGCAGGGATGGATAGGGCAGAGGTGTGGTAGAGGGTGGATCAAGAGGCCTTCAAGCTTCCCACCACACTGTAACTAGGGAAGGTCCATTTTCCCCGAGTGGATGTTATTATGGTGACTATTCCCATTTTACTCTTATTCCCAAAAGTAAATGAAATGGCTCTTTTTGATGCTCAGTCCTCCCCAGCACGCACGCACACACACACACACACACACACACACACACACACACACAACCTCAAACTCAGGGCTCTGTCGAATCTTCATATCCTCCTTCACTCTCTCCCCCACTCAGTTCCATCAAGCCTCAGATCGCCCTAAGAGTCCCTGATGCACCATTCGCAATGGACAGCTACTTTTATAAAAATCACCTTCATCGGCAGCAGCCCATTTACTGTACTTTTGAATTACCATATCTTAATAGGGAGAAAGGAAGCTTATATTCTCAGCAATATTAGGGGATAAAAAAAAAAGGCAAGAAGCAACTGACTTTTATTAATAACTTTGCTGGAAAGCAGCAAGGTAACATCTGGAATACTTATTACCTATTTGGCATGCTGTTCATCTCCGTGGGTAAGATTCAACATGACAAGCTCTGTCAAAAGAAAATAAGCTCCATCTAGTTAAATTAGAATGATTAGGGTCATTTAGACAGAGGAAGTTTAATTTGTATGGATCTAGAAATTTTATACAAACTGGAATACCTAAGTATTTAATCTTCCCTGAAGCTCAATTTAAAATTGAAAGAGACTATTGCATGGATCTATAATGAAATGAGACATATTAGAAATTAATTTAACTATTACAGCACTATGAGTATGTAGCCCAAAAAATCAAAGAATGTTTCACAAGCAGTTTGTACACAATAATAGGAGAAAATGTTCTGTTACCATTCATTAACCATTCTATTATTTTATGAACTCCTGAAATGGAAACTTGAATATCTGGAGTGATTTTTTTCCTACCGATTTTTAAAATTCTCCTACCAAACTTAGGCTACACAGTAAATGTCAACAGTATTGAATCCTAACCCTACCTTCTTACAGAAGGGGTTCTTAACCTTTCTGCTGTCATGGACTCCTTTAAAAGTCCATTAAAAGCTATGGATACCTTCTCAGAATAATGTTTTAAATATATCAAATAAAATATATAGGATTTTGTTTTAATATATAAATAACATTTTAATATATAGAATTACAAAATAAATTACTATATTGAAATACAGATATCAAAATATTTTCGTTTTTTTCTTTTGTCTTTCTTTTTGTAGAAATGAGGTCTCACTATGTTACCCAGGCTGGTCTCAAACTCCTGGACTCAAGTGATCCTCCTACCTTAGCCTCCCAAAGTGCTGGGATGACAGGCATGAGCCACTGTTCCCAGCCTTCTAAATATTTTAAAATGTGTGCTATAGTAGTGTATGTGCTTCTTTATTAGCACATCTAATAATAAAATCTAGTGGTGTGTCTAACAAGTATTGTAATTTTGACGTAATGATGAATTGAAATAACTGCTGCAGTGTGGTATAAAACTATGGATAATTTCTATTAACTACAAAGTGTTAGGTACCCCAAATACAACTGCGTTTGTTGCCTGTATCAATTATTGGAGGGAATGCTTAACTTCAGTTAGAACTTAATGAAAATCAAGATGTGATTGTTTTCCATCCATGTTCTTAGACTACCACATCTATTCAATGACCACCAAACCCTGTTTCTAGAGTTAAGTAGAGAGGTATGATGTAATTAAGAAGACTAAGGGTGGTCACTTTAGCAGCCGATATCTGTTGACAGCAAAAAATAGGATGCAAAGGGGGATCGGCAATTCTTCAGTAGGCCGATTAACACCCCACACAGTTAAGGGGGCTGAGTTACCGGTCTGGATCACAGCAGAACTGCCCAATCTTTGTTTCACTTCACACCATGTTTCCAGACCATGTAGGCTCCTCCAAGACTTGTGTGAGGGCACTGGTTCAAATTACCTTGTTTAAATAAGTGATCAGAATCCGTAATGCCATTTGGCTAATTCCATAATTTAGGCTACTCTCTTATTTAAAATACCCTTTCATTTGTAATGTAATAATAATAAATCTTGAAGTATTCTCAGAAACTCCTAATTACCTTCTTTAGTGTAGAGAGCATAATACTCTCCTTGAAAAGATTGTGTTTAATCCAACATTTATTCAGTGCCTGTTCTGTACTGGATGCTATTAGGGCTGAGTGCTGGGGAGCTAGGCTGAACAAGACCTTGGAACTGCCCTCCATTTAGAGAATTCAAGAACTACTGTGAGAATCAAATGAGTAAATAACTAAATCTAATACCAAGTTGTTACGTTATAGTAAGTTTTGTACCAAATATTATTGGACTTCAGAAGAGAGACGCTCCTTCTAGGACTGGAGGAATAGGGAAGACTGCAGAGAGGGGAGCCAGGTTATTCATCTGCAAAATGTAGAAGAAACATAGGAGACAAGAAGGAACAGGCAGATATGTTGGGAAATTAGTATATGCAGAGGTTGTGCAATACACGAAAAAGGACAGCACATTTGAAAAAAGGGTGGAGACAAGTGGTAGGTGCAAGAACTTAATTGTGAAAAGATCACGGGTTTCTTGTTAAGAAGTTTGGATATTATCTTGTTGGCCAGTAATTATCTGAATCAGCATCATTAATACCATCTGAAAACTTGTTGGATGTGCACATTCTCAGACACCATCCCACACCCACTAGCTCTGAAATCCAGGGATTGGACCTAGCAATCTGTGCTTTAACAAGCCCTCCAAATTTTTATCCCACACAAAAATTTTGAGAACCACAGCTGTGGATATGAGAGAGCCATATCACCAATGATAGATTCAGAAAAACCTTCAAAATGTGGGGAAATCATCTGCTTCTAGCTTCAGCAGAGTGAACAATAAGGTTGGATCTATAAATGGAAAGATTCTTATGCATTCCCATGGAAGATGGGTTGGAGGAAGGAGAGACTGAAGGCAGGAAGACCATTAGGAGCTGTGCCATGTGCCAGAGAAGCCCTGGGAAGGATCCGAACCAATGAAGCAGCAGTGAAGATGAGCAGAGGGGCAGACTTGGGAGAAAGGATGGACAGATGTGTCTAGCTGGAACTGGGAGATGAGGGAAGGAAAATGTCAAGGATGGCCTATGTCTTCATGCAGTTTAGAAAAGTTATACATAGGACTGCTCCTAGTGATTGATAATGCACATATTTGAGTTGTCTCAGGAAGTAACTCATTGAAGACCCAGATTTTAGGAAGAAAGAGAACACAGTAATCAGAAAGACCTGATATCAGGCTTCTTGGGGAAATGATTGATTTCAGAGATGGGGAAGGGAAAATATAAGATAAGCCTGGAACATTTTCTGGTGCCACAAAGTAAAGAAATGCTCAAACAAAGGATGAAGGCATATTGAAAAGACATAGGAGCCAACCTGAGACAGCTTCTGAAGACCAATGCTGAAACAATTTAGCAAAATTAATAAGAAGAAGAACATTAGATTATGACCCAGGAGCACAACATCACTTCTGTAAGTATTTGTGCCAAAAATCCACAACCTCTATCTATTCATGAGAAAACATTAGGCAACAAAAATTGAGAAACATTCTACAAAATACCTGAGCAGTTATCTTCAAAAGTGTTAAGGTCATGAAAGTTGGAAAGAGATTGAGGGACTGTCACAGATAGGAAGAGACTGGGCAGACATGACAACTAAATGCAGTGTGAGATCCCAACTTGGATTCTAAAGCAGAAATAGATCCATAATGAAAATTTGGTAAAAACCTGGTAAAATTTAAATAAAGTTTGTAATTTAGTTAATAGTATTGTAAGAATGGTAATTTCCTGGTATCGACAGTTGCACACCGTAAGCTGTTAACATTAGGGGAAGGTAGGTAAAGTATCGGCATTCTACATAATATTTTTGTACAAGTCTTAATTTACTTCAAAGTAAGAATTTTAAAGAAAAAATTTTCTTCATTTGAATCCTTCTGCTAGCCTGTGGAACTGTTCCGGGTGAATGAACACCAAGTAGCTCTTTTTTTGGGAGGTATAATGGCTGTAATTCACTGTAATTTACTTGGACCTGGAATCCCTGTCTTGTGTATCTTGACTCCCTAAAGAATTTAGTCAGAGACAGATTTACTGTGAAGCTTCATAAATCTTAAGCTTCAGGGCTGTTCCCTTGCACAGGCCCCACTGAATGTTGGGAGTTGCTGGAAGCTATAGAATGTTCTGTCTAGGTAAGGAAGAGAAGCCAGGTTTCAATCAAAAGTGTTTCTATGTAAGCAATTCTGATAAATTGCCCAAAGGGAGCTCAGAAGAAAGGGTCTTAAATCTCTAAGTCTTCTGTAACTTGTTATTTATTTCTTTTCTCATTCTGAAAATATTCACCTATACATATTCGCTTTGCACCTAATTTTATATTTATAATTATCATTTTTGTAAATAGGGCCCCTGAATTAAAAGATTCAAGTCTAGCAAACCTGGCTAAGCTTTTGTACCTAGCCCAGTTGCTCAATAAACATTTCAATTAAGTTATTAGAAAAATGATCCTCACTTCTATAAAACGGAGTTGATGATATTGATCAGTCACCAAGCAGCAGAATTTGAAAGTGCTAATTTTTGGAGAATTTTTATGGTAACAATTCTCTATACAGCATCTTTAATCTTTAAAGGTATTTTTACATTTACACTCATAGCATGTTGGAAATTGCAAGATCCTTAGAGACCTTCCAAACACTTCCATTTTGTGAATGATTGAATAGTCAGTCCCAAAGAGGTTGGTAAATTCAAGTACACACAGCTAGTGGTACACGGAGGACTGAGCATAGACACACTGATTTTGGAGAGGGTTGGAAGGAGGGTTGTCAGGATTTCTATACACTGCTCTAGAACAAAGTCTTCTAATTTTTTTCTCTTATTGGTAGTTATTATTCCAGACCCAATAACAGCAAAAGAGACCTTTGTCCCTCTTTGACATTTTACAGTAACATAGTGCAATTTTAAGAAACAATGATTCCACAATAAGCTAACCTAGTATACATTAACCAATCTCTACTCAGAACTCTTAAATCTAAGCTATCATGCTTCTGTATTAAAAGAATAAAGCATAGTATTATAGGGTAGGAGTTGGAGTTGGGCTGGGATTGGGGTTAGAGGAATGTTCCTTTGGGGCTGGAGAATCTCCTCCAGGCAGGTATGTACTCAGAAGAACACTTGATGCCCAAAGACTTTTGCAGTGACTGCATTCTGTCACCGTTTCACAGTGACTTCAGTCTGAAACCAAATCCACTGTTAGTTCATCCCCCGTCAATCTGGAGCCAAGCCTGGAAATAGTTCCACTGTTGCCTTAATGGCATTTGGGACGGGAGCAAATGTTCTACATGGTGGCGCCTGTTGGCCCTAATCGAATAAATTAAGGAGTTGAGCATGTTTCCACCATTTGGTTTAGTTTTATTTTAGTCTCTAAGTCCCTTTGCTCCTTTAAGGCCTGGCACTTTCTTACTGGCAAAGGTTACACTGCCTTATAACTGAAGGAAGCTTCCTCAAGTAGAAGCACCACATGCCATATTCGTCTTGAAGGACACTCAGCGTCCAGCAAACCAGTTGTGCAGCTGTTCTGTAACATCGCAAAGGCCACCTCTTTGTCTCAGCACGCCTAAAATCATCTCCCTTCAAAAATAAATTAATGAAGTCTGCCAGAGAGAGTACACTAAGTTGTTTTTTGTTTGTTTGTTTGTTTGTTTTTAGAGTGCAAAGGATCTTTTTCAAGATCAGGATGTAAAGCTTGGATAAATAGACTCTGGTTTTGTTTATAGAAAGAAAATAATGTTTAGAGTTAAAGAACGACACCTAATTTTAGCTTTGAAGAGAATAACTACTCAAATCATAATTTCTCTTCCATTGCAGTTCTCTTCAGTTAAACCACATTACCATTCTATGGTCTTTGACCTACAAAAACTGATATTTCATGTTATTCCAACACGTAATTATGTATATCTCCAGATAATTGGTTCAGTTCTCTCTTTTCACTTCCCTGTGTGTCTATCCCTGGGGATCCCTAATAGCAGATGAAATCCCATAACCGTAATAACTGCAAATGCCATGATCCTGGGGTTACTAGGAATCCTCTCTTATGATTGTTCCAGTGTTGACATGAAACAGCTTTTCTTTGCAAGTTCATATATTGCCCTAAAACATACAAGAAAGAAAATGTAGACACGTGGATAAGGAGAAAAAGAAAAAGTGCAATCATGACTGCTGTTAGCTTTGTCCTCTGCCTTTTCCTATCTGCTTAACTCGCTGTAAACTGTGAACTAGAGCTGTTGACTGGAGAAAATTTATGCCAATCAAGTCATTTTACCAATGATTTATCTGTGGAAAGCTCTTTAGATCATGGAGAATTTAAAATTATTTCCACCTGGGAACAGGAGTAAACTGTATTCAGAGTTGATGTGCAATTCCTGGTTACTAGCAACATAAAAAAGCTCAATGACTATGTAGCCATATAGGTTAGCACAGAATTAAGGAACACCAGTTTGCCCCTCCCCAATGAGCTCAGAGTCAGTAACTTTGGAAATATGCTCATATAATCTCTACTTTTAGCCTATTTAAATAGAATCATTTTCCCCATCTAATTGTAATTCCTCATGTGACAACAGCCCCTTCAGCTGTGTTTCCACACAAATCGCCTGTACCAGTACAAGCTCTTACAGGGGGTGCTTGCAAGGGGTTCTGGCTTTGTCTTCTTAGCGTTGCCCTCATGTGTCAGGCATTGCACATAGCAGATAGTTAGTAAATATTTATTGAATTAGCTAATGCTAAAAAGACAGCATTGTTTTTGTGAAGTGTTTTTAAATGTTACTTGGTGACTTGTTTTTATTTATCAACTCTGTACTCATTAAAGTATGTCACAGACATTTTTCTCATTTATAAGAATTTACAACGGAGGAAACTGTATTTGTGCAATTAAGTGGTTTATTTCAAGGTCACACGCTGTAACAAAATTTGGTCTGTTTTCTTTATTCCTATTCAGGATTCTGTCTATCTTCGTTAAACACTAACACTTCTTGATAGAATTATCATATAATGTACCTTCCAAACGGAGACATATTTGATAGTGGAAAGAGCAAGGTTAATTATTATTAAGTGTGAACAAGAGGCACAAATCAGGATATTCACAGCATATGTGCTTATCAAACTTCTTGACACACGACTGTGTGCCTGCCACTATGCTAAATCCTGAGAGGAAAAAAGTGAATCTGTTTGCCAGAGAGTTGACAGAGAGTGGCGTCCTGGGTGAAATGAATCAGCATAATATAATTGTAATTCCTATTTTCACTTTGTTCACTTCCAAAATTTCTGCTACCAGATGTTTTCACTCTAGATAGGAAGGCTGAGAAGTAGTATGTTTCTGGTCCTTCTCTATTCCTACTTCATGAAGTCTTTATTAATCTTTGAAATCTTTGCCCCAATCTACTTAAAGATATTAACTATTAATAAATGGAAACCAGAATTAGAACTTGTTTCTAAAATGAATTCATTTCTTCAGTAATTTAAAAAGTAAAAATATAGGTTTCGAAGATGAAAACAAAGAAAGGAAGCCATTTTTCTAACTTACTTTTTTATTGAGGTATAACTTAATGTGCACAGTGAATTTTTACTGCCTCCTAAATCAAGATATAGAACACGTTTGACATCTCAGAAGGCCTTCATACCATTCCTTGGGAAGCCATTTTGAATAATTTTCAGGTAAAGTTGCTTATTCAAGATGTGTTGTTATGTGTTGTATTTGGGCTCAGGCCCCTTGAATCCAAAGGCTCAGACAAATCCTACAGCAGCAGGGACAGGTAGTTTCTTGCCATGACTCCAAGGAAGGTAGGAAAGAAATGGAATGAGAAAGAAGCAAGCTGACAGTGGGAAGGATAAACATCGGAGAATAAGCACTGCCCAGCTCTTTTTCTCTTCATTACCTCCAGAAAAGATAAGAGAGTAGTTGTTTGCATCTTTAATTTAACACCCTATTCTCAAAAAAATAAAAAGTCTAATTGATTGAGCACTCACTAGAAGCCAGGGAGGTAGGCACTGTCCTAGAGACTTCACAGACCTCATGGAACACACATAACAGCCCTATAAAGTGGAGAGCAGTGTCATTGTCTGTTTTACACTTGAGGAATCTGGGGACCCAGGATGTCAAGCAATTTGCCCCAAATCATACAATTCACTAATCTCCTTTGGCAAGAGAGGAAGACAACAGGTCAGAGATAACTCAAGAGGCTCAAACACCTCTAAGGCAATACAGGACCAGTGCACATCTCCCCAGCACTGTGAAGGAACACCCTTTGGGGACTTGGAGATAAGGCCATAAACCAGCCCCAGTACCCCCAGTTCTCAACAAAGTAATACTATGGAAAAACCAACTAGAAATTCTGGAAATGAAAGATGCATTTAGGGAACTACAAAACACAGTGGAAAGCCTCAAGAACAGAATGGACCATGCAGAGGAAAGAATCTCACAGCTTGAAGATAATGCCCATATACTAAACAAATTGGATGAAGAAAAAGAAAACGGAAATAAGAGAGAAGAACAAAACATACAAGAAATGTGGGATTATGTAAAGAAGCCAAATATAAGAATCATAGGCATCCCAGAAAGAGAAGAAGAAGATACTCAAGGGCTGGAAAACTTATTTCATGGAATACTGGAGAAAAATATGCCTGGCCTGACCAGAAATCTAGATATCCAGATACAAGAATCACACAGAACTCCTGGGAGACTCAATGTGAAAAGGCCATCATCACATCATATAGTTATTAGGCTGACCAAAGTAAACACAAAGAAAACAATCTTTTGAGCAGTGAGATGAAAACAGCAGATAACCTACAAAATAAAACCTATCAGACTAACTGCAGACTTCTCAACTGAAACTTTACAAGCCAGAAGGGACTGGGCACCTATCCTTAATCTTATAAAACAGAATAATGGCCAACTTGGAATTCTCTACCTGACAAAACTAAGCTTCATGTATGAGGGAGAAATAAAACCTTCCCAGACAAGCAATCACTGATGGAATTTGCAAAGACCAGACCTGCCATACAGGAAGTACTCAGACTTGCATTACACACTAAACAGCACAAAAGACACTTTCCAAAGTAAAATCACTCAAGAGTTAAAGTCTAGAACCCGGATTCTACGATGGCTCAAGGAGCAAAACAAAACAACAGGAATTCACCCAAGAATATGAATGGAAATCTACCCCAAATATCAATCCTCTCAATAAATGTGAATGGCTTGAATTGTTCTCTGAAGAGACATAGACTGACATAGTGGATAAGAATCCACAAGCCTAGTATCTGCTGTCTGCAGGACATGCATCTAAACCACAAAGATGTTTTCAAGCTCAAGGTCAAGGGATGGAAAACAATCCTCCAGGCAAATGGAAGTCAAAAGAAAATGGGGGTAGCTGTACTTATTTCAGATAACATAAGCTTTAATATAGCAAAAGTAAGAAAGGACAAGGATGACCAGTATATAATGGTGAGAGGGAAGATCCAACAAGAAGACTTAACAATTCTTAATATTTATGCACCCAACTCAGAAGCACCCAGATACGTAAAGCAAACTCTATTTGATTTAAATAGCATGATAATCAATAACACCATAGTAGCCAGGGATTTCAACACCCCATTGACTGAACTGAACAGATCTTCCAAACAGAAAATAAGTAAAGAAATAATGAACTTAAACAGAGCTCTAGAACAAAAGGGTCTGACAGACGTCTACAGAACATTCCATCCAAATAAAACCTAATATACATTATTCTCATCAGCTCATGGAACTTTCTCCAAAATTGATCACATACTGGGCCACAAACCAGACCTCAACAAATTCAAAAAAATAGAAATTATACCATGTATCTTCTCATATCACAGTGGTATAAAATTAGAATTCAATGCCAACAGAAATACTCACCACTTCACAAAGTCATGGAAATGAAACAATCTATTGTTAAATAACAATAATTGGTTCAAGGAGGAAATACAGAGGGAAATCAAAAGACTCTTCAAACTAAATGATAATGAGGACACAAGTTATCAAAATTTGTGGGATACAGCAAAAGCATTCCTGAGAGGAAAACTAATAGCATTAAATGCTCACATCCAAAAAACAGAAAGCTAAAAAATCAACAACCTAATAAATAGTCTCAAGGAAATGGAAAAGGAAGAGTAAATCAATTCCAAACCGAGCAGAAGAAAAGAAATAACTAAGTTCAGAGCAGAACTAAATGAAATTGAGAACAGAAGAACTATACAGAAGATCAACAAAACCAAAAGCTGGTTTTTCAAAAAAATAAACAAAATTGACAGCCCTCTTGCCAGATTGACAAGAACTAGAAGAGAAAGGACTCTAATCAACTTAATTAGAAATGAAAAAGGAGAGGTCACAGCAGACCACAGAAATACAAAACATTATCTGTGAATACTATAAAAACCTATATGGCCAAAAACTACATAATGTGGACGAAATGGAAAAAATTCCTAGAAATATACAACCTCCCTAAGTTCAACCAGGAGGAAATAGAATTCCTGAATGGACCAATATCAAGCACAGAAATTGGGGCATCAATTAAAAAACTTCCAAAAAGAAAAGTCCCAGACCAATATTCACTCCTGAGTTTTACCAAACATACAAAGAAGAACTCATACTTATGCTACAGAAATTATTTCACAGCACTGAGAAAGATGATATCCTCCCATACTCATTCTACGAAGCCAATATCACCTTGATGCCAAAGCCAGGAAAGGACACAACAAAAAAAGAAAACTATAGACCAATATCCCTCATGAATATAGATGCAAAAATCCTCAACAAAATTTTAGCAAATCGAATCCAACAGCATATCGAAAAAATAATTTACCATGACCAGGTGGGCTTTATCCCAAAAAAGCAAGGCTGGTTCAACATACGCAAATCTATAAATGCAATATGCCACATAAATAAAAGCAAGAACAAAGACCATATGATTCTCTCAATAGATATAGAAAAAGCATTTGATGAAGTCCAGCACACCTTTACGATAAAAACTCTTAACAAAATAGGCATAGACAGGACATACCTTAAAATTATTAAGGCTATATATGATAAACCCACAGCTAATATCATATTGAATGGGGAAAAATTGAAATGATTCCCACTTAGAACTGGAACCAGACAAGGTTGTCCACTATCCTCACTTCTATTCAACATAGTGCTGGAAGTCCTTGCTAGAGTAATTAGACAAGAGAGGGGAATTAAGGGTGTCCAAATGGGGGAAGAAGAGATCAAACTCTCATTCTTTGACAATGATATGATATTATATCTAGAAAACTCCAAGGATTCCACCAAGAGATCCTGGAAATGATAAATGAATTCAGTAAAGTCTCAGGATACAAAATTGATGCACACAAATCAGAGACATTCATATACGCCCATAACAGTCAAGTTGAAAATCAAATAAAAAATGCAGCACCTTTTACAATAATCTCAAAGAAAATTAAATATCTAGGAATATATTTAATGAAAGAGGTGAGAGACATACACAGGGAGAACTGCGGAATACTGAAAAAAGAAATTACAGAAGATGTAAACAGATGGAAAAATCTACCTTGCTCATGAGTTGGCAGAATCAACATTGTTAAAATCTCCGTACTACCCAAAGTGATCTACAGAATTAATGCAATCCCTATCAAAGTACCATCATCATTCTTTACAGATCTAGAAAAAATAATTCTACCATTTTGTATAGAACCAGAGAAGACCTTGTATAGCCAAAGCAATCTTAAGCAAAAAGAACAAACTGGGAGGTATCAGCCTACCAGACTTCAAGCTTTATTCCAAGGCTATAGTAACTAAAACAACATGGTATTGGCAAAAGAACAGAGATATAGACCTTTGGAACAGGACTGAGAACCCAGAGATGAAACTATTCACATATTGTCATCTAATCTTTGACAAAGCAGACAAAAATATACACTGGGGAAAAGAATCTCTTTTTAATAAATGGTGCTGGGAAAACTGAATAACTACCTGCAGGAGATTGAAACTGGATCTCCACCTCTCACCTCTTACAAAAATCAATTCTAGATAGATAACAGACTTAAACCTAAGGCATGAAACCTTAAAAATCCTAGAAGAAAATGTAGGGAAGACTCTTTCAGACATCAGCCTAAGCAAAGAATTTATGAAGAAGACCTCCCCAAAGCAATCACAGCAGCAACAAAAATAAATAAATGGGACCTGATCAAATTAAAAAGCTTTTGCACAGCCAAGGAAACTATCATTAGAGTGAATAGACAGCCTATAGAATGGGAGAAAATAATTGCTTTCTCCACATCTGATAAAGGGCCAATAATAAGAATCTATGTAGAACTCAAAAAAATCAACAAGAAAAAATCAAGCAACCCCATCAATAAATGGGCAAAGGACATGAACAGAAACTTTTCAAAAGAAGACAGAATAATGGCCAGCAAACATATAAAAAAATGCTCAACATCTCTAATCATTAGGGAAATGCAAATCAAAACCACAATGAAATATCACCTAACCTCAGTGAGATTGTCCTCTATCAAAAAATCGCAAAACAACAGACGCTGGCGAGGATGTGAAGAGACAGAAACACTCTAACACTGCTGGTGGGACTACAAACTAGTACAACCTCTGTGGAAAAGAATTTGCAGATACCTCAAAAAGCTAAAAATAGAAATAACATTTGATCCAGCAATAGCACTATTAGGCATCTACCCAAAGGAACAAAAGACATTCTATAATAAAGACATCTGCACTCGAATGTTTATGGCAGCACAATTCTCTATTGCAAGGATGTAGAAACAACCCAAGTGCCCATCAATCCTTGAGTGGATTAATAAAATATGGTATATGTACACAATGGAATACTACTCAATTACAAAAAACAGTGGTGATCTATCACCTCTTATATTTTTCTGGATGGAGCTTGAGCCCATCCTCTGAAGTGAGGTATCACAAGAATGGAAGAATAGGCACCACATGTACTCGCCATCAAATTGGCATTAACTTATCAATGCTAAGGTGCTCACATGGTAATAATAGTCATTGGGGGTTGGGGGCATGGGGGTGGGTAAACTCACAACTAATGGACACCATGAGCAGTGTATGGGGCAAAGGGCATGCCTCAAATCCTGGCTTGGGTGAGGCAAAGTCATAATATGTAACCAAAATGTTTGAACCCCCATAATATCCTGTACTAAAAAAAAAATAGATAAATAAAGTACTTACTGCCTCTGGAGTGTGGATTCCTGAATAAGGTTTTTCAAATGCCGAAGAACTACTGATGTAATGAGCATTTCTGCTCCTAGGGTATATATTAAAATTAATTATAAAGATATATATAATACTCTCTATGTATTTAAATAATGTGAGAATTTAAAATTAAATTACAAGCAATGTAATGCTTGGTATGTGTTCTGTATTATGTGGCTTGGACTGTTGACATAGTGGTACAAGTGACTCTCCAAACTCTCCACTGACTTCCACCCTCCCCTCCTCCACCTTCATCCTTAGGAATAGAAGCTCAGATATAAGCCTTGGAAAAAATGGAGTCATCAGGGACATATATATGAACCACTGTAGTAGGTCATAAAGATTGAGAAGAAAGGCCCTACGGTAAACATTTTCTTGTAGAACACTGTTCTTCTTAGAATTCTCCCTGACATAGTGTTTTTTCTATTGCTCTCTTCTTTCTCTCTTGTAGCTCACTGGCCTACATGGTAACTGGGTCCTAGTGGGTATCTTTCATCTCCTTCACGATGTCAGACAAGACCTGGACACAACCAGAGAAAGGGAAACTGAGGTTCAAGCCAGTTCTGTTTGGGAAATTAAGGATGTCTCCCCCCTACTCCTCTCTGTTTTTCTATATTTTTTCTTACCTCCTTCTCTAGCAATTAAGGTAAGCTCCAAAGTCTCATAGAGACTTTTGCAAAGGGGAAACAGAAACATACCCTTTTCATCTGCATCAAATCTAGACATTAAGGTGAAAGAGTAAAAAGAGTCATCAAGACTCACATTGATCTATCGAAATAAGGTAAGAGATCAAAAAGGATTTAGAATCAAATCTCTGTACAGTAATAAGGTGTGCAAATACCTGGAGCACTCCTCAGGGTTCTAGCAAGGGCAACCTTGCAGTGGTCATCAAGATTCCGGCTTGCAATTGTAGCCTAGTGTAGCGCCGCATACACCTTAGACACTCATCCCTGTCAATGATTAATAATTCTTGCCATTCAAAATTTGAGAAAGAGTTGTGACAAAGAAGAGAGAAAAAACGGAACTAGTGCATATGCTGATAACATTTAAACTTCACCGTAACAAAGTACAAAATGTTACGTGTTCTGCAATCATATCACCATTGCATTTGTTAAAATGATGATGAAATGGGTGGGAGGCATCAGCTTCCAGAATACATTTCACTGAGATCAGACAGCTAATAGCCACCAAACTAAGGTGTATTTAAAAGATAAAACACAAATATTATTGAGCCATCTAGGTTTCTAGAAGGAAAATCTTCTTAATTCCAGTTGTTTTATTGCTATGAGCATTCCTCAACCTTATTTTCTTGAACTATTCCTTTTATTCATTTCATTCTGAGCTGCTTAGGAGAAAAGAACATTGTTCGCATAATCTCTGAGAACAGAGAACAAATATACTCAGGAAAGAGAGTTCAGAAATATTCAGCTGCTTATTATATTAATACTATAGCTGAAGTTTGTCCCTCTTCCCTTTGAATCTCTCCCACAAACAACATGATGTATTTTAGAACTAATTACAAAAACACCAGTTTAAGCCTCATTGTATTCTACAATAGCCTTCAATTAGATGCAATGGTACTGTATTTGGAAGAGAGTTTGTACTGCTTAAAATACTTTAATTGGAAAGAGAATGTGCATGTCCAGAGAGTTTCATGCTACATATTAAACATTAATGCATTTCAAAGAAACTTTCAGAATTTTACAAACATTTGTCATTAAAGGTAGTTATTAGATGTTTTTAAAATATTCAAGTGACTGGGGTGTATATTAATTCTTATTACAAGTTACATATATTTAGCAATATTTTGCTGAATAAATATAAACTGCTGTTTATATTTCAATTAAAGAAAACACACTGCAACTGTTGGGTATAGAATCATTATGAAATTAAGAAAACACTAAGAATTCTAATCAGAAAACTGTCAATGAGGGAAGTAACAAAGATGAATTGAGACATTTTCGCTGAGCTGGTGATTTCCTCAGTGCAGGAAACCTTAGGATGGTTCAGGTCTCTGCCCCATTCCAGTGGGAACTCACGAATTATTTATTCAACAAATATTCATTAAGTACTTCTGCCAGGTCTATCCTCGTTCTGACACAACCCAGTTTAATGACAGTTTTGCTCATATACTGGAAACTTCTGAAGCATTTCCAGAGTATATGAATGACCCTTACTATTTAGACATCTGAAAAAGCAGGATCGTAGTCAACTTTATAGGAATTAAGGAATTTCAGAATAAATTTTTCATCCCATGGCCACATTTTTAGCCTCTCTTGCTCCCAATTTTCTACCAAAATTATCTAACCAATGTAATGACAAAATTTCTATGTCTCTGAGGGAAGTTAAAGTCTCACCAAAAATAAAATATTTTGAGTAAATTCTCCAGGAAATACAAGTAAGAAAAAGTAGAGGGAAGCAAAAACCGGTCACCACTTATCATAGGCAGAGGGAGAGCCAACTAGAAAAAAATTGAATTCCCTCTTGTTCCTACCATTCCCACCAAAATCCCCTCAATCAGAGGATGAGATGGAGATGAGAAGGTGATGGAACAATAACTGTGGGAAGAACTTCGGTCTTACTGAGCCTCCTGATGGGTTCAAAAATCTGCACTGAATGGGGATACATAACTCCCCAGAAGCCACATGCAAAGGCTGTATGGTTATGCAACATTGCCAGAAATCTTGTTTTGAAATTTTCATTCAAGAACATGAACCATCCAAATCAGAATAAAGAACTTGAGGAAAAGAATGACATGAAATATAAAATAAATTTTAGAGTTATGCAAATGATTATCATTTATTAATGATTTTTGCAGAAGATACATAAAAATAATAATCCTGATGCACAATTTTTTATTACATTAACAAATTCTGGGAAATGAGCAGAAGAAGGTAAATGTGTATTTACATGTTCAGTTTTCTCAGGGGAAAGCCAGTAGAAACTGCTCAATTGTTGAAATTGGTAGTAAAATATATTTGTAAGTATTTTTAATGTAAAGTTATCCAACAATGGCTATAAAACATCTATGTAACTAGCAAAAAGGGAAAAAACAAATGAAGAAAATATAAACAACTCTCAAAAACAGAAAGGTTTATATACATTAGATTCATTCTTTCATAATATTATAGTGAGATGAAATATACAAAGTTGTTAATAGTGACAGTAATATCCCTTTTTTAATGAAAACACTTAACGCTCCCAGAAAGCACTACAAGGTCGGCTTCTGAAATATTTTACAATCATGTCACTTAGCATAGACATGTTGTGTGAATATTAATATAGCCTGATTTTAGATTGTTCATCAGTAGTGACCTTCAAGTATGCTAAATACTCTTTGCAAAGCTTGAATTTAGAGAGGTATCTAAGAGCCAAGAGTCTAATTTCTTCTTTATGATATAAAAATGAGGGAAGTAGAGGGAATAAGGAGGTGCCTGTCTCTTATGCGGGTCATTCATTTAATACTAAGTGTATTTTCATTTAACCATAGCCATCAACATACTTGAATATGATATTTTTCCAAAACTGAACCCTTGGGAAAATCATTCTTCCATGTAGTATGGTTATTATACAACTATAGTGATTACCCCTTGAGATATTACCACAGCAGTAGAAAATTAGATCAAAGGAACATGGTTGAAATTTCAGCAACAGATTTTGAGATATATGGAAATTTTCATAGAAATGTTGTTACGAATCAGTAAGAAAAAATAAATAACTCTTGCATGACTATAAAATTCAATACCTAGCCTTTTAGACATTTTATTATTCTTACGGGAAAAATTATCCCTATTTTATCACATTTAAAAATATAGAAATATAAAAGAAAATATATGAAAATATCTTAAAGACCTTGGTTTAGGAAAAGATTTCTTAAAAATTTAAAGATTTTGTAAACAAAAAGCACAAACCATAAAGGAAAAGATTAATAAATTTTACAAATTTGAAATTAAAAACCTACATACATCACATGAATAAAACAATACAATGCAGACTGAGAGAAGATATTTACAAACCATATGAAAATTATTTATATTCACAATATATAATGAGCTTCTACAAAGGAATAAGAAACAGACAAAAAAAACTAGCCATAAAATGGGCGAACGCTAAATATAGTCAATTTACAAATGGTAAATCTGAATGACCAATAAGCATATTACTAACAATACTTAACCTCACTACTAATTGAAGTGCAAATTAAAATGAAAGAATATTGATTTATATCTTCTATTCAATTGCCAATCTATTCAGATTGGTGAAAATTTGAAGTCTGGGTTTTTCAAGTTTTATTGAGAACTCATAGCATCAGGAGCTCTTATATACTGACAATAATGTAAATTCAGGTTCATCTTTAGAGGTCAATTCAACAACATCTAGCAAAATTAAAGCCATATATACCATATGGACTAGGAAGTATATTCTATATTTCTTAAAGAAACTCAAGTATACATGCACATATATAAAGGAATGCTCATTTCAGCATCAAAAGAAGACTGGATAAATTACAATGTATTTATATAGTGAAAAATTATACAGTCATAGAAAATGAATTACAGCAACATATATTAATGTGGATAAATCTCAAAAACAATTGTAAAGAAACAGAATTATATGTCTAATTTATTATAATATATGAGTTCCTTTTTTTAAAGACTAATTGTTTTTTTTTTTGAGACAGAGTTTCACTCTGCTGTCTGGGCTAGAGTGCCATGGCGTCAGCCTAGCTCACAGCAACCTCAAACTCCTGGGCTCAAGTGATCCTCCTGCCTCAACTTCCCGAGTAGCTGGGACTACAGGCACAAGCCACCATGCCCAGCTAATTTTTTTTTCTATATATATTTTTTAATTTTCCAGCTAATTTCTTTCTATTTTTAGTAGAGACAGGGTCTTGCTCTTGCTCAGGCTGGTCTTGAACTCCTGAGCTCAAGCAATCCACCCACGTCAGCCTCCCAGAGTAAAGACTAATTTAGAGCAGTTTTAGGTTCCCAGCAAAATTGAGCAGAAGATTCAGACATTTTTCATACTCCCCCATGACCTCCCCCACCTCACCACATGAGTAGCCTCCCACATTATCAACATCCCTTACCAGAATGGTACATTTCTTACAACTGATGAACCTACATTGATACATCATTCTTATTCAAAGTCCAAAGTTTACATTAGGGATCACTCCTAGTGTGTATTCTAAGGGTTGGACAAATGTGTAACGACATGTAACCATCATTACAGTATCATTCAGAATATTTTCACTACCCC
>CAUYSK010013729.1:0-19697 GCA_963575035.1 Avahi laniger | reverse complement strand
GCAGCGGCAGCGGGCGGAGGAGGGAACGGGCGGCCGGGCCGGCTGGACAGCTCTACGCCGCGGCGCGGCCGTGTCCCGCGCGCCCCAGCGGCCGCTGCTGCCCGCGCACGCCGGGCCCGGCTCGCATTCCCTCACTGGCGGCGGCGGCGCCTCCTCAGGCCGCGCGGGGGACGGCGCGGCGGGGGCGCGTCCCTGCCGAGCCGGGCCCGGCCCCGCCGCCTCCGCCGGAAGAAACCTCTCCAACTTGGGCGGCCCGGCTGGTTCCTCGCCCTCCCCGCAGAGTGCCCGGCGCTGCTGTGCAGGCGCCCGCGGCTCCCCAGGCGCTCGTGAGTCCTCGGGTCCGGGGCTCGACCCCAGGGCGGGGAGGGGGCGCCGCCGCGCGGGTCCCGCCGGGACCTCCTCGCTCCCCAATGCCCTCGGCCTGGTTTGTCGGCACACTTGCTAATCACTCTAGAGGAGCTAAGTGCACCTGGGGAAAGGAACGAGTAGACTTGTGGTAATTGTGGCTCTTAAATAGCTTCATTTCTTAAAAATTAAGTTTCTTAGGAGTAAAATGACGCTTCAAGGGGAACAAACTGCAGTAAGACTTCATAAAGCATTTGGAATATTGCGGCCAAGCCAAAGGCAGTTAACTGAAGCCCAGACCTACATGCTGGATACTTTATCAGGGACCAGAGATTCGGAGAAATAGGCATCAAGGAGTTCTGTCCTCAAGACACCAAATATGCTATGGGCCAAGAATGAAAATGCTTGTTGGTCAGCACAGCGGGAGTATGACGACAGCGGGTATGCAGGAAGCTCTAGTCAGACCCCAAAAAGGAACTG
The DNA here is from genome assembly GCA_963575035.1 of Avahi laniger. Lineage (NCBI taxonomy): Eukaryota > Metazoa > Chordata > Mammalia > Primates > Indriidae > Avahi > Avahi laniger. The sequence goes on along the minus strand of CAUYSK010013729.1, from coordinate 18,872 downwards.
GAGCTTCAGAAATTGCTCCCCCTTGATGTTCCATCGTGATAGGACTCACCAATTTGGAAAGTTAAAAGACCATGAGAGTACTCAGTGCAATTTCAAAGAAAACGTGTTTTTAGTTTGAGCAAGGATGGACTTGTTTGCGAACATCTGAAGCCAGGGCACTAAACAGGGCACACCTAAAACCTAGTGATAATCGACCCATGACTAAGTAGCCCCTTATAAGGTTGAGGAGACATGGGATGCTTCTCTGAGAAGGACCAGGGCAAGCTAAAATTAAAACGGCCCAAGATGACTACAGATAAAGCCAGGGAGGGCAAAACCACAAAAGGCTGTTCATCTCCTGAAGATACTGTCAAAATTGGAGACTGAGTGGGCCAGGAAAGCCATCATTACATGACTTGCCTCACACTGCCGGTCTTATGATGACCACACAGAGGCAAGTGAAGGTGCCCGTCACATACTGATCGCTCAGCTCCTTCCCTCCAAGAGGTGCCCTGAGATCCATACATAGATCCCCAGAGTGAGGCCCTGCAAGCCAGTAGGAATAGAGCACCTGGATGGTGCACCAGGGTATTACTGTAACCCTGCGATGAGCGTCCCCTGTCCACATAACTCCAAGGACTTATAGTAATATATACGTGGGTCTCAACACCACTAAAAACTAGATCTCACAGCTAGCCAGTATGAATAAATACACTAAAACCACAGGACAGTTCATAGCCACAAATGTTTATTGAGTGCCTATATGCAAGAAAGAAGATATGGTCCCTACTCCCATGGAGCTTACAATTTCATCACTCCAGTATCTGACTAGATTAAAAAACAACTGCAACAAGCACTTGTCTTTTGTCTAACCACCAGCAGCACTATATGAAGAAATTTTTCACATTATTGGTCACTGTTACAGTGAAATTGTTAAATGGGAGTAAAATAATCATCTCTGAAATCTGTAGTCATAGTGATGATATGGTATATAATGTCCAGCAAATACACATTTATGGCTTGATTTCTCATATCTGAGGGGTCTGTTGAAATAAAGCACAAATCAGACAGAAAAGGCTTAGTAACACAGGTCCTAAGAATACCGGTGTAGTTTAATATCAAACTGCCACAGAGCTCTTAGCAGGGCAGGAATTAATCTCCAGCAAAATTTGTACAATTTGCTTGGTTTAATCAGACCTGTAAATCTCCTAACCATACGTGATCACTCATGACAGGTAAACATGATTTACCTTTATGATTCCTAAAAGGCTCTGGGTGTGTATTTTTTAAAGCTTCTTAAAGACTCACAGCACAAATGGCACGTTAAAATTTAGTGAAAACTTTTGAAATAGCTAAAAATTAAAGTAACAAGTGTCTAATTTTACAACATATACAGGTACAGGGTTCAGAATTCAAATGGCATTCAGCAAAGCACCTGGCTTTTCTGGGTTGAAAAGGGGAGCACTTTCTGGCTGGTTAGCAAACTCTGAATCACAGTCTCCACGTACATGTAACACTCAGGGGCAGGCACTTCCTTCACATGGTTGTTTTTTGGGCCATCGCCTTGCCATGTCTACTCATGGAACATTTGAAGGAGCAATTATTTTGATTACACTAGCAATGACTTTTGGGAAAATAGCCTATTATCTCAACTCCTAAATCACCAATTTTATTAAGATCAAAGTGCCCTCTGAATTTATACTGAATAGCTTATCAATTTTATTTTTAGTCATTAAAAAAAATCCAACAGGGACGCTCACTTAAACTCCAAAAAAGCTCATGTTTTTTGCAAAGGGTGGAAAGAACATCTTAGATCACCTAACAGAAATGTCAACTCAAGGCAATTTTTAGGTCAATTGCTTGGGATATAATCTACTCTTCTATTTTAAAAAGTATGCTACCTCAAAAGCCTACTTAACTCACAATGAATCTGAAATGTACTATTTATTGAGCACTTACTAAGCACCAGGCACTGTACATAATCTCCCTTAATGAAAGTTAAGGGAGATTAACTTTCACTGAAATGAACCTATCATTTCATCTTATCATTTACAGGATACGACCCAGGTCTGACCCGCTCCAAGTCCCTCCTCTCATTCCTTGCTCAGCTGTGCATAGCCCTCGTACCGCCTGTGCTGTAGCTACGACTGCTTCAGTTGGAAAGGTCCTTTTCCACACCTCAGAAGTTGCTCCTGCAAACAGAGGCTTTGTGAGGGAATGGAGGGGGGCAGATCTGGGCATTAGGAGAAAGCTCACTTTCTATTTGTTTAAAAAGGCACTTCCCAGAAGTGGAAGATTCACTGAGGTTTTTGTACTAACTGCAGCAGAGCTGCAGCCAACAATAAAAATAGTTTACCTCCCTGGGATAATAGTTGCTATTAAGATTTCCACATTTCCTACTTTTAGGTTTTTCAGTTGATTGTTCGTAAGATAAGCATTACCAAAGGGAAATATAGCTGAGTTTCCCTCTTCACAACTATGAAGAAAAAATTTAAAAAATTTTTAAAATAAGTGACTGATAGTTCCAATCTATTACACACTTCAAATATCAAAGCATATGCTTACTAAGAGAAAGGCGCAGAAGATGTTTTGATGGAGCTTAACAGTTTTTTTTTGGAATAAGCCAATATAGGATACTAAGAAGATAACTCATTGGCAAGATAAAACTATCATCTCTTCTGAAATGGCAACTTCTTTATTCTTAAGAACATAGTAGACTATGATGTGCTACAATAATAGGGAACGAGGAAACATCCTAACCATTTTCAAGTTAGTTTTTAATATATCTAAGAACATATTAAAGAAAGGAATATCACCAGTAAAGTCAATCCCCTTTGTAGGTCTTGACACCAGCTGTACTGGAGATGGATCAAAATGAATTTTTAAGTTTTTTTTAAAGACTAAAAAAAAAAAGTTAAGAATAGCAAGTCGTTGTGGTTTGTGCCTGTAATCCCAGCACTTTGGGAAGCCGAGGTGGGAGGATTGCTAAAGGCCAGGAGTTCAAGACCAGCCTGGGCAACATAGCAAGATCCTGTCTCTACAAAAATAAAAAAATTAGCTGGCGTGGTGGTGAGCGCCTGTAGTCTTAGCTACTCAGGGGGTTGAGGCAGGCGGAACACTTGAGCCCAGGAATTGGAGGCTGCAGTGAGCTATGATCACGTCACTGCACTCCAGCCTGGGCTACAGAGCAAGACCCTGTCTCCACAAAAAAAAAAAAATCAAGAATAAAAGGCACTTGATTCTGTTGGTAAATAATTTTGATTAGCCTGAAGTCTTCAACTAAGAAGTTGGGAGCAGAGGCTCAACAGGCACTGTCAGGCAGGTCCCATCTTTGCTGAGAGGGGAGCAGGGCTACGGGCCCCAGGCCTGGAGACCAGCCAGGTGAGCTGGGGTGAAGGGTACCCAAAGATCATTTGAGATCCTGCTTGAAAACATACATACACCCTAACAGAACAGGAGGAAAAGCTCAAAAGCAAACCAAAATGTAAAACCTGAGCATGTTCAGGGGGAATCAACTCAGAAAGTCTGGATGGGCCTGTTTATCAACACCTGTCCAGTAGGAGTATGTGGGGCACTGAGTTCTGACCAGCCAGCCCAAGTGGATGGATAAATAGCCGGCACTAAACCAGCAGTCCCACTAACACAAACCTCCTGTGCTCCTGCATCACAGTAGAGCCTGCTGTTCTCGCACTACTTCCGAGTGCCAGTAGGTACCGTGCAGGCAGGGGCTGGAGCCCTCCGCAAGGCCAAGGCAGGCAGCAGATTGTATCCACATGCATTCCCTGTCCATGAACAAGTGGAGTAAACTGCTCTGATCTAAAGCTATGTTCTTACAGCACCTACCGTGGAAATTATTTTCCTTTTTGGCAGGCTGGAGAAGGGTGAAAACTTCCAGATGACAATTCTGATAGCTGAAGACGTGGACACTAAGGAAACCAGGGCTACTCTCTTAAGCCCTCACTGGGTGGTGGCTTTTACTTGACCCAGGGCTTATCTATCCATTTACTGTCCAGGGTACAGCACAAGTTACATGCAGAATTATGGGCAGAGAGCTACAGCTCTCTAACTGTTTAACTTTTTCAGAAAGTACTGCGTATAAGACAAAATTAGAGAATTACATCCCTCTCATTTTTTTCTCTCCTTACAAAGTTTAAGGAAAACAAAATGGGTTATATTCATATAGTTTTCAAAACTTTCCAATAGTCCATTATTATTATTCTGATATTTACGCCAAGACATGTTTCAAATAGGAATTGTATTATTTTTTAAAAACCTCGACACAACTGAAATCCAAGGTATGCTATAATTGTTTTTGTATTCAGCATGTACTGGGCTAGCATTATGGAAGCTGTTCACTTTTATTTTTAAAAAATGAATCATATTTACAATGTAGAACAAGTTTATAAAATTGGTGTGCAGCAAAGTTAATCTTAAAAGGATAACACTATTTGTTTAGAAACAAGCTGCCTCCTGTTTACATTTCCTTACTCTTGATATAAATTGGAGACATATACTATTTTAAAATAAGACTTTTTAAATAGTAAAATATACAAGAGATTCCTGAGCATAACAAAAATATCTTGAAAATATGTGGCCATTTGAAGTATAAAATAGCAAGTGTAAGAATAGCATGATTGTAAAACTACTGTTTGAAGGCTTATAAACAGTACAAAATAGTTTGCCTTTTCTGAGTGCATAATTATACATTAGTGCAAACAAAAATGTCTCAAAATTTAATGGCTACAAATCTCAAAGATTTGCAGAGGTGCGCAAAACATGAAATTTCTTTAGTGTCATGCGAACGGAACCCAGTTCTCGATTAATCCTTTCCAAACGATCTTCCAAGGCTTCCTAGGTGAAAACAACGGAAAAAGTTTAATTAGAATTCTCTATCAAGTTCCCTGGTTCTATAATTACCACTAAATTGACTTTCCTTTTAGCAAAAGAGCAAGTGTAAACATTAAAGTTACAGATAGTTACTTTCCTTTCTACATAAATCATCTTATCATTTATTTCTTTTAAACTGAACAGAATGAATCAGCTTTTCAACCATTCAAGATAACTGCTGCACTTTAAAATACTCTCAATATATTTGGCACATTGAGTATACGGAAATTCTAGCAACAGCAATACAGCCAACTGGAAGGAGATAACGCCTTGGCTCTGTTGAACTAAGAACAGTACAAGAGGAACCTAGGAGGTGTTTCAAACATTTCGCAAGAAATGGACACATCTGATCAGTGCCGTATTCCACATATACATAGATCAAGTGACTGTCTTCGGAACAAAATTTCTAAGCTAAAGAAAAAAAACACTAGAGGATACTTTTCAAAAAAACAACAGATTTCACAATGAATATAATGTCTATTTTAAAATAAATACTACTACTGTTAAATAAGTAGTACCTAGAATATATATCACTTTAGATATTTTATTGAGCATTAACTCCAATGAAGTCCTGAAATAAAACTTAAATTTTTTTTTCCTTTTTTTGAGACAGGGTCTTGCTCTGTTGCCTGGGCTAGAGTACAGTGGTGTCATCATAGCTCACTGCAACCTCAAACTCCTGAGTTCAAGAGAGCCTCCTGGCTCAGCCTCCCAAGTAGCTGGGACTATGGGTACATGCCACCACACCCAGCTATAATATATTATATTATATATATATATATATATATATATGTATTTTTATTTTTTTTTGTAGTGACCCATCTCTATTTGCTACTTAAGCTGGTCTCTAACTCTTAGCCTAGAGTAATCCTCCTGCCTCGGCCTCCCAAAGTGCTAGAATTACAGGCGTGAGTCACCACAATGGCCGAAACTTAAAATTATTTTTAATTATGTAAGGATTCATTATAGAATATTTAGAATCTAGAATATGTAGACAACAGATGAGCAAAAAGAAATAATCCCCGTTCCTCTTTGCTATTTTTTCTGCATACATATATGCACATCATTTTTAAAAAGAAAAAACACAATCAAGCTATTCCAAACTATTTTTTCAATTGAACTTTTCATGTTATGAAATATCCTTCTATGATATCCTTTTAAATTAATGTACAATATTCTATCATATACAACATAATTAACCAAGAATCTTCTAGTAAAAAACTTAGGTTGCTAATTTTAAGTATCATAAATAAGGCTACAATACATTTCTTAACTTTGCACATATCAATGTCAAGCTGTACTTCAGAAAGTCTGACAATTTCTACTTCCACCTGTAGTGTATGAGAATAAGCTTTTCTGCATTCTGAGAACTGGTTTTTCTGCCCAATTTTACTTTGTCACTTATGAATCACATATGACTGGCTTCAGCCCCTCATTGCTGCCATTCATCTTCTAATTGGATTGAAACAGCTTTTGACATACATGAACAGAATATCCTTTAAGTATTAAGAGCCAGAAAGAATTTATTCATTGTATAAAAATATGTTAAATAGGCTGGGCACAGTGGTTCAAGCCTGTAATCCTAGTACTTTGGGAGGCTGAGGCGGGAGGATTGCTTGAGGCCAGGAGCTGGAAGATGCAGGGAGCTATGATGACAGCACTGCACTGCAGCCCAGGCAACAGAGAGAGACTCTGCCTCTATAAAATAGAGAAATTAGCCAGGCATGGTGGCACACACCCATAATCCCACCTACTGGAAAGGCTGAGACAGGTGGATCATTTGAGCCCAGGAGTTGCAGTGAGCTATGACTGTGCCACTGCCTTCTAGCCTGGGCAACAAAGTGAGACTCTATATCAAAATAAATAAATAAATAAAATACAAATATTTCAGGTTGATTTAGAATCAGAGTATCAGTTTTCCTTCTGCTTTTCTGGTAAACTATTTTAAGAAGAATTTCATGTGTTAAAAGAGTCTTATAAATTATTGACTAAAAATTTTCAGGACAAAAACGATAAAAAGGCAAAGTCAGAGAAAAAGAGGAGTTACGGGTACAGGCCCTAGGAAAAGACCTTCGCTGTTTGCTTGCATCTTTCTTTCTGGTTCCACAGATCACTCTGAAAATGAACTTTTACTGAAGGCACTCCAAAGCCAAAACATGCAGTTATATAAGAGATTCATACTTGCTGTCAAAATGTTACTAGAAGATTCAAAATGCCCCACGGTTCGAATCATTTTAATTCTCGTTGAAAAGCAACTAAAAGAAATGCATAAGGGCCACATCGCCTGCACCACCTCCTGCTCGATAATGGAATCACATCTCTCTTTAAAACCACGGCTATTTCAGCTGCAGAGTGCAACCGTTTTGCATGTTTACTCAGCAGAAAGGGTTGAGAAATAAATGACAGCTTTTGGGGGAGGAATCACACAAAAAGAGACATAATGTAGGAGCATTAACTTAATGTAAAATCTGCTAAAAAGCATATTGCCATTTGCTCCCAAGTTAGTTTCCTGAAAATATAATGGCATGAATGCCTTTTTCTTTAAGTCTAAAGGTAAAACTAGTTTTTAGTCCTGAAAGCTAGCTTGTAGTTATAAAATTGCTATAATCACCAAACATTTCCTATACAGGCGAAACATTTTGACTGCTGCTTCAATGTGTCTAATTCTCATTGTGCCAGGAGTTTAAAAACTCTTTTAGATAAATGGAGCACTGACTGACACCAAGCCTCTAAAGCAGAGTCAAGCTGAGACGTTGCACCTGATTTAATCTTGTCTGTAAAGTGATTCGTCCTCCAGGAGAAGGCATCCGGCTTAGAGCTGCCTCAATCTGTTAACACAAAAAAAATGTTTAAATGAAATTAGAAGAATTCCAATTACTGGCAGGGAGGTTTATCACACAGAATGGCAAGAAAAGATTTCAGCCTAGTATTTTCTTGTCCATTTTCTCTTAACATAATTTCCCTCTCAATTAGTAACGACTGCATGGCTCAGATATGTTTCTAGGGCGGTTTGGTATGGTACCCCATCGTAATTTCCTGAGGCAGGTTCGACTGAGTAATTCCCTTCTGACTATTCCTTAGACATAAACTTTAAGTTCAGGAAAAAAGGGTTTTTTTTATATTTTTGTTTTTACCTGGTCCTTTTCTTTTGTAAGTTCATCAAAAAATCGTTCCGTTTCAGCTAAGGTCCTAATTTTTGCTGTATATTCAAAATCATTACCCTGTGGTGTTACTGAAACAGGCTTACACTGTTCATAGCTAACTGATTTATTCTTCTCCCAGGCTGGTCTCACAGATACTTTCTTCATTTCATTTGGCAACGGTTCGGGGCAAGAGCTATGATTAACATGGTTGTCGGTAGCTTTTTCTGAATATTTTTTTTCTGTCAGAGAGGAAAGAAACTTCTTATATTTCTTATCAACTTTTCCAATAGATCGCATACATATTAAATATGTTGCCCAACTTCACTTCCTGGAAGTGGCTGCTACATAGCCCAAACAAGCAATGGAAAGAGATACAATAATCAAACATATTCACTCGGTGCTTTTTCTCCAAAAAATTCTAAAAGCTTTGCCCTCAGTTTGACAATCCTCACAACTTCCTTAAATGAACTTAAGCAAACTTTATGTAAACATAAATGAACTTTAAGTAAACTTAATGAAAAACAAGTTTAAAAACTAAACAACACATAATATTAAGTAGATATACACCAATACTAAACAGTTCACATTTTGAGGGCTTACCCAAGTAATTTCATATACATTGTCTTATAACTTTACTCCAAACTTAAAACATAAATGAGAAAAAAAATTACCCAAACCTAAGCTGCATATAAATTGTAGAGTATAAAAGTAAAAAATAACTGAATATATAGTATGGTCCTGGTAATTAAACATTAACATTCCCTGTACCTCAGTTTCCCAACTTTTCAATGAGGATAACGACATTGATGTAACAATATGAAGCATCGTGAATGCTTATTTTTGGAGGCTCTTGAGTAGGAAAATATTTAAGTGCAGAATATTATAAGATTACATTTAGAACCTTGAGAGATACCAGAATCTCAAAAAATGACTAAAACCATAACTAATAATTTTTTAGGAAAAGATACCTTCCGAGTCATCTAGAGGAAGAAACTGGAGTTGTTTTCTTGGATTGGTACGTTGTAACGTAGACACAGGAACAGTATCTAAATCATCCAAAAGTATATCAAATCTATTGAATGAAGCAAGTTACTTGTGAGAAAAAAAAAACGTTAACTGATTTTTCCCTATCTCCACTAGAAAGATGAGCTGGCATCCAGTTAACTCACACATTTACATGTTTTCTTTAAAGAAAGTTGGTTATATAATTTTCTAAAACTGAAATTTAATTTCTATTATCTAATACAAAATTGTATTTACATACTAAAGATTTAAAGCACTTACCCATACATTATCTCATTTGATCTTTATAACCACCTTATAAAATAAGCAGGGCAGGTATTATTATCCCCGTTTTATAGAAAAGGAAACTGAGGTCAATGTGCTTAAGTGATCTACCCGAGAGCCTGACGGAGTTGGGTCTAGAGCCAGGAAGCAACATCCTTCCCACCACAGCACACGCTGCTGCCCACACTTGAGAGGACAATTTGCTCAAGAACACGGGTAAACACGCATTTAGTGCCAGACTGTACAGCCCGCTTTCTTGTATGAATACCAATGGCTCAAAAGTTTCCCTGTATCATAAACCTTTCCAGGAAAACAAAGAACTAACATTCTATATCCAAAAGCTGGACAGGGTGCTGAGGTGGTATTTAAAATGTAGTAGTACCAAGTTTACATAGTTAAAAACTTTCATATATTATAGCACTTAATTTGAGTATGACATTCATTTAGATATTTAAATGATTTAAATCCACAGAGTTCCCATTGACAACTAAAAAATTAGTGATAGCCAGAAGCATAAGTCAACATTTTAAAGTTTATATAGTTCATTCTATAATTTTAAAGAACTTACCGAATTGGACAGTTTTCATTTTTGCTAAGTAGATGACTAAATCCTGGAGACAAATTTTCTTTAGGGGATCGCTTTGGACTATAAGCCACAGTCACTGGTGTTAACATAATCTCTCTCTTTGCTATAGAAGAAAACAAAGAGGAAATATTCTTTTTCTTCTATATGTGTTATACTGGCAGAAATAGTCTCTTTTTCAGTAGAGTACTTTTTTCTAATTTTGAAAGGAATAAATACAATTTTATTATAAAACTTTGAGAGATAAGTATATAAAATAAAAAATAATTCATAATCCTAACATCTAGAGGTAACTACTGTTAACGTTTCAGTATATCAGACTGTAGTTTCAGCACTCTGACTCAAAACTGGTTTTTCAGGATTTTAGAAGTCGACTGGAAATGAGATGGAAACGCCAGTGCAATAGTGAACATACCTATAACCCAGTGTCAGAATCTCCTCAGCTGGTGTGGAAAATGGAAATTTGGGACACAGAAATTCAATGCTTAAACTTTAGAACCAAAACTGTAATTGGCTAAAGACAAAAAAGTGACTATCCTCTTTATAGATATTAATCATGGGGAGGAAAAAATAAAAAAGGTGATTAATGCTGAGTTCTTGAGGTTAAATACATCAGAAGTACCTTCTCCTTTCGGACTAGTCTGAATTAACATTAACTTAGTCTACTATCTCAAAAACTTTGAACATTAGTTGCAAACAATTTACTGGACACAATAAAAAAAATCTCACTTTAATAAACCGAGATTTTTTTCTCAGTTATATTGGTAATATCTGTGTGATCAGGCAATTTTACTTATAAGATCGTGTTTAGAGATCCTGTGCTCAGAGTACTCTACTCTAGGTGCTGAGAAAAGTACAAGAGAAACAGGAAACAGTCAAACAGTGTGCAGAGCTCGAATGTGGATGAGACCAAGAGATATACACATCTAACTCTTACTTGGAGTGCTTGATTTACGATTTGAAGGTGGTAAAGACGATGATCTCTGTGAAGCAGAATTAAGTCTCTTTTGTCTCTGTTGGGCACATTTCTCTGGGGAATGACTTGCACTGACTGAAGTTTCAGTTTGCCGAGGATTCACTAATTCTATAACAGATCATGGGGAAAAAAAAAATCACAACAAGCCTAAGCTTCAGTTACCCACCTTATTAATAGATGGTGACACCATGCAACGGCCTCAGGTAGCCTAGGAACTGCTCAAAGCATCTCTTGTCACCATCTAGGGTACAATGACCCTCTGCAAATGTACCACATTATAAAAAATGCTTGATGAAGAAAAATATGGAGTTTCTAATGGATTTGTTTGGTTCCCTGTTTACAACTGGCATTCAAGGTGATTTTTCAAAGCAGTTTATTTTTAGAAAGCAGGTTAGTAATTTATTTACTAGGAAATGCAGCCCCAAAGATGGCATGACTAATGGGCTTGAACAAGTAAGCACAATATAAAGTAACTGGAGAGAAAAACACTATTGATCCAGACTGTGGAAAAACAGAGAATTAAAGATATTTCTTATCTACAGACTTCAGTAACCAACAAAGGGAAGAATAAGAAATGTTATACCTCACCTCAGGAATACCAAACATCTACTACAACTTTGTGATGTGTGCAAGACAAACTGGCAGAGAAATTTTTCAAATATCCTTAAGAATGCCATATAATAAGCCTTTTTAATATTCAAAATTTCAGATGCAATTGGCTTTGTATGAAAGCTACATGTTATGCCAGACCTGTGATAAGCTATTAAGTAGGGGATTCGATTACCTATGGAGCTGAGGCAGCAGTAAAATAAACTTTTAATTTCGTTACCTGAGGAATTTAATTTTAAAGAAGGTAATATAAATGGGAGGAAGGGAAGATATCTCTAAAATAAGGAAATACTCACTATTTGAGGTATCCTCTTTCTCTGTTTGTGTCCCCCAATTTTTAAATATTTTTTCTTCATCAAGTTCTTTTAAAGCTTTCATAATCGGTATGTCTGAAGTCTCTCTCTGGTTTTTCATCAATAAGCTTGTTGATGAACTTCCCAGTGAAGAATCCTTTTCCGGAGGGGAATGGTACCTTAAATGATAACCGTAAGACATACAGTACTGGAGACTGCATGCTGCGTGTCCCCCGAACACGCACGTTGAAGCCCTAATCTTCAACATGAGGCCACGCGAGGACATAACAAGAGGGCCTGCAACAAGAACTCAGCCAACACCAGCACACTGACCTTGCACTTCTGCCCTCCAAACCGGGATAAACAAACATCAGTTACTTAAGCCACACAGTCTACGGTAATTTGTCAGGCAGCCTAAGCTAAGACACACAGTTTATTGGCATTGTCAGGGGAATAACATGAGAATTGACAACTATACGCCACAATAAATATGTATGCTTTACAATACAAATAAATTAAAATTGAACCTGCATACAGTGCTTTCTAATCCTTTTAACATCCTAGCACATACGAAAATAATACATTTTCGTGGCACCCTGGAGTGATGGCTGAGGTTGCTCATGGGGCCTGGGCTATCTAGAAGGTGAGAAGATCAACACCACGTCCTCACTGCAAGCCTGTACTGTGCCACGAGCACAGCTGGGGAGCTCTGCAGAGCGAAAGTAAAATATCCTAAAAGTACTACCCTTTCAAAGTAAAATAAAAATCAGGTCCTCAAAATGAAGACATTAAAGAACCAAAGAGATGGCTTCCTAAATATTTAAAGGCAATTGAAATCTTTAAGAAAACATAACATTCCTAAATAAAATCTCTGGCAAAGTCACCTTACCCAGGGACACGGGTTTCCTCCAGCTGGTGATCTAGTCTACTGTCCTGGATGTCCAGCGGCTGGCCAGTGAAGATGGAATACTCTGCGCCCGGAATCAGCCACTTGCGCCTGCTGACGTCGGAAGTTGCAAGCGTGCTGTTGGAAAGAGAAACGCGGGGTCGGGGAGCTGCAGGGTCCGCTTGAGCTCAGACAGCACGTGTGTGTAAAACACTCTGCTCACAAACAGCACTTACATACTTGCACAGTAATTTAAAAATCACAAACAACAATATATTTTAGATACATGAATTCTATTTTCTGGTTTGAAGATTCAACTGAACTATTATTTTAGGTTTCTGTTGCTCCTGAATATTTCAGAATCTCAGTCAAGATTCAGAAACTCGGGGCTCTGAGCACCCCCCAGCTGCTTCCTACTGTGCTCCACACCCTTGACACCCCGACCACAGCTGAGGGGAAGGACGCGCCACAGGGCTGCCCTTCTGACGGGGAAAAATCCCACACACTGTGGGATCACAGAATTATTCTGCGCCAACTGTTGCTGTATTGGCACAAGAGCAGAGGAAAAATACAGTTTGAGTTTTTCCCCTCAAACCTCAGACAGGCACTCAACACCGGTGACTGCTTCAGTTTTCCACCTGGCTTCCCAGCAGGTCTTTTTCAGGTTCCTTTGCCAACTCCTGCATACCCAAGAACAAAATGCTGGAGTTCTTGTCCTGGGTCCACTTCACACTAAACACACTCAATTCCCATCCACCCTGTAGCTTTAAGCACAATTTAAAAGTAGACAACTCCAAAATTTATAACTCCAACTAAAATCTTATTCCTGAGCTCCAAACTCAAGTTTATAATTGACTATTTGATTTCCACTTGGAATCCACGTGAATCTCTAACAAATATATTCAAGATGGAAATTCTGAGGCCGGGCGCGGTGGCTCACGCCTATAATCCTAGCTCTCTGGGACGCCGAGGCGGGTGGATTGTTTGAGCTCAGGAGTTCGAGACCAGCCTGAGCAAGAGCGAGACCCCGTCTCTACTAAAATTAGAAAGAAATTAATTGGATAACTAAAAATATATAGAAAAAATTAGCCAGGCATTGTGGCACATGCCTATAGTCCCAGCTACTCGGGAGGCTGAGGCAGTAGGATCGCTTGAGCCCAGGAGTTTGAGGTTGCTGTGAGCTAGGATGACGCCACGGCACTCATTCTAGCCAGGGCAACAGAGTGAGACTCTGTCTCAAAAAAAAAAGATGGAAATTCTGATCTCTTCTCTAGTTCAATACATGCCACCTTTAGCTGTTCAAGACAGAAACCAAGGAGTTTATTCTGACATCTCCCTTTCTTAACTTGCCATCCAACTCACACCCATGACCTGTGGATTCTACTTGCAGGGTCTCTCTCAAATCCTTCCCTTTTGTCCATTCCCCCAGCCACCGCCATGCTGACACCACCTCTCTCCTAGCACTGCAATAGCTAACTAGACTCCCTGCTTCCACTCTCTTCTCCTCATGGCAGGTACTTGAAGAAAAGTAAAAACCAGAAGACATCGTTTTTACTATATAAAAACCCTCAAAGGCTTCCCTGTGGACTTAGGGTAAAATCCAAACTATTGACCATGGCTTAGAAAGCTATGTATCACCAATCGGTGATTTCATCTAGGGGGACTTTACCTCTTGCTGAAAGTATTCAGGCCACATTAGCCTCCTTTAGGTTCTTCACATGTGCCAAGCTCTTTCCTACCTCAGGACCCAGCAAGGCTAAGTCCTCTGCCTGGAACGGCCCCCATTCCTCACCCCCACTCCCGCTTCTGCTCCAGCAACTGTGCACACAGTTGGCTCCTCTGCTCACATGTCACCTCCACAGAAAGGCCTTCCCCAACTCCCAATCTCAGGCCCTTCCTTTTGCTCTTTCAAACGTGCAATTTCAGTTCTTTACATATTTTTTCTTTAAGTGAAAGGATTTATTATGTTCCACTAAGATTAACAAAGATCTAGAAAAAGTTTCTCATTTGACAATTGCAACTTGGAAAGGTTAAAAATGACAATTCAAAAATCATTTCTTGCTGATAAATGTCAACATTATAAAGTTATAATTTACTTAATACTCTTAATTTACACCAAAATCATAATAAAAACCAGTTCTATTAATAATATGAAGAAAATTTATTCTGTAAAGGTATCATCAAGATAATGCTCTGAGATTTAGTAAAGCTAATTCTGAAAGAACTAAAATAACTAAAAAGAAAACGCACACAATGAAGATCCATCTTCACAGGTGTTTCCATTAACATGGGAATAAAATGTGTGGAATTTCAGGGCTAATGACCTTTTGAGATATTCTAGCCCAGTGCTCTTGTTTTTAAAGATAATAAAACAGCTCCAAAGGAAGTAAATGACTTCCCTAAGGTCACACATCTGGGCAAAGAACAAAATACATTCCAAGTTTTCTTACTCCAATTTGATTCTACTATATTTCCTAATTTTGGCAAATGTCTCTGCTAAGTGTGTTTACGATATCCAATAATTAAATTGTTTTTTTACACATCTAAGTTCTGTAATGACATTTAACCCTTTCTTATGATTTAGACAGATGACCTTCTCCTTTTAATAGAAGCGTGCATCTACTTCTAGCTTTTCAGAGATTAAATGAAATAACTTACTTGGCACGAGAGGGTCTCACTTGAGTTTTAGAATTATGACGAAGGCTTAACATATTTTCATGCTCCACTTGCTTGACCTGGGCTTCAAGTTTTGAAATCATTCTAATTCAAAAGCAATATGATAAATTAAGTACATTTCAACAAATTTAAAATATAGCTCAATTACAAATTATTTAACAGACCCTCCTAGAAAAGGGGTCACAAAGAGTTGCCAGTTCATAAACCTTTCCCACAATAAAACACAACCATTACACTTTAAAAAGCTGAACAAAATCAGGGAAAATAGAAAAGCAACTACATTAAACTCTACAAAGGAGCATTTCATACACTGAAACTGAAGGAAAAGGGAACAAATGGACTTATGTAAAAAGAAGTTATATAAATTTGACTACAAATGAAAACATACATAAGTTAAAATAAAATTCAAGTATCAAATCACATTCTATCATGTTTAATTCTAATATATATGTATTCATACATACACCTGCACAAAAGAGAAAGCAGCCTTAACTTCCAAAAAGCAAGCAACATTTGAAAAATAGCATTATTAATAAAGAAACTTCCTAATTTTTAGAAGGAGCAGAGGCTAAAATATTTCCAGCAACTCTCAACCTAAAGGTAGTTCATCTAATTTGCACCATGTTCAGAATAAAAGCCCATTTTCAAGTTTACCAACAGATAATAACTACTCTGGTCAAGTAACTGTTTTGCAGATATCATGGCATTCTTTCTATTCTTTTATTCTTTGTATATGTCTTCATCTCATCTTTTAAACTCAAATTCTTACCTAACCTGATGTAAGGAAGATTTGAGGAAAGAAAAACAGTTCTAATAAGGCTGATGTTTTATTCCAATGTGATAAGGAAGCTATCACTAGACTTGAATGAATCACAGAAAAGAGTCAGGAAGATAAGAAATCTAGACAGCTTTTCTCTTCCTTTCTATGGAATGTCCTTAAGACTGCAGTAAAATTTCTAAATAAGGGGTATTATATCCAAACATGAATATAAAATATGTTTAAAGCCAATTTAGATTTTTCTAATCATTTGCAATAGGGACCATTTATGAGTCAAATTAAGCAAGTCAGATCATTAATATAGTCTCCAAACCAGGTCTTTATGAAAGTGGATGATCACAGTATTGGTGTGAATGCTGCTTTCTTTTTGGAGCACAAAAGTACTTCAGCGAACTAGACTACTTCTTAAAGTTCTTTCCAATGGTTAAGTATCTTTTAGATTTTTACATATGCTGATAAAATACATAATGTCTGGGGAAATGCACACCTCTGATGCACAATCAGCAAGATATTTTAATCACTTAAAAATCTTGTTAGAAGCCAGGTGCAGTGGTGTCCACAGATAGTCCCAGCTACTCGGGAGGCTGAGACTGGAGGGTCACTTGAGGCCAGGAGTTCATGGCCAGCCTGGGCAACATAGTGAGACCCTATCTCTTTTTACCAACAAAAAAAAAAGGAATCTTATTTGGCTAAAATCAAATGTACTTCCATGTCGGGGGAAGATTAGGATAAAACTAGTTCTCAAACTGTTTAAAAATTCTCAAGAAAAACGTCCTTTTTTTATCACTTTCAATACACATAAGAGAACAGTTAGAGGTATTTGTTCATTAGACAATACATTTTACCTTTTCAAATCCGAAATCTGAGTATGTGCATCAAGCAATTTGTTCTCAGTTGTATTTAATGTATCCTATAGAAATAAAGGAAAAATTCAGATAACAGAAGATAAATATTCAGATGAATACTTTTATTTTAAAATACATAAAACAAATCTATGGCTAAATCAGCTAGCTACAAATTATATTCAGCAAGTATGGCATCAACCATAGAGTCAGTACAGATAATTCAAGGAAAAAAAAATGAGCAAAACCCTGGACTATACAAGTAGCTTGCTTACTTAGAAATAATCCAGTGTAAAAATGAACATATTTTAATCGCAAACTTGACTAAACGCTTGGCAGAATGGTAAAAAAAATACTTTCAACGATGCGACGTGCTCCTGAACCCTCAGAACTTTCGGCTGTCTGGCTATGCAGGCCTTCTCACCAGCCTTAAATAACCACAATCCTGCATTTTATGCAACATAAATAATTGGACCCCACTTATAGCATTATTGTGGTGTTTCACTAAACTCAAATATGTAGTCCCCAAAGAAAGCTTTAAGAATTCGAACATAATCAATAAACTTAAACAATCCCGCAAAAAGCTAATGCTTTGAAAATCAAAACTTTATATTTAAACAGTATTAATTATTTGCATCTATACGGTACCTTACACTCGTCTAAACAATTTCATCTCAAATGCAATAGCCCTTCAATAAATATTTGTTAGATTAACAAATCTAACATATACATGCATTAAAGAACGCAGATATTTGAAAATAAGCACACTGAAACAGAAAGGACAAGTAGTCTGGTTCAAATGGCCACAGAAGGTGGAGAAAGGAGGAGGAGGAAGAGGAAGGGTGAGATCTCAATTCCCATCCCCAATGTCTTTGCCCCCATGTGAAATCTAGAACATGAACAATCACTCATTACCTTTACTCTTCCATGTTCTTTTCCAAGGGACTCATACTCTCCCAAAAGCTACAAGGAAAAACAAAGAATTGCATCACAAAATTAAACAGTATTATATCAACTGAGGGATAGTCTACAAAATAATTGTCCATACCCATCAAATGTGCCAATGTTATAAAAGAGAAAGGTTAACACAGAATTGGTGAGTCTGTATAAAGAGAATAGGACAATTCCCGATACTGTTCTTGAAAGTTTTCTGTAAGTTTAAAATTATATCAAAATAAAAAGTAAAACAATTTACTGTCAATGCCCTTTAAGTATTTTAAGACTAACTTTATTTGCATTGATCTTTTATGAATTACTGCATATTACTTTTTGCTAAGTTAGTTCTACAGAGTAAAGGTACAGTGCCAAAATATAATTAGGTGATTTATTTTAAAATACATATGTGAAACTTCTATGTTAAAGACAACAGATTCATCACTGAATTTTCTCCTCTTCATCTGAGATCCTCCTAAATTAACAATGAAGAAATCAAAGAGAAAACAGAAGAGGTGACAGTTAACAGGTGAGAGATTCCAATGAAGTTTTAAAAGATTGAAAAGAGACCGAAAGTGCCTTAGCAAGGGACAGGAGTTACAACCGCAAGTGCCTGAATAAGGGAATGCTGATGGGAGTAGGCTGATCCCTTCACCACCCTAAGGAGCTCACAACTGGAAACCTGGGTCAGAAGTGGACAGGGCTGACCACGGGGAATTGGCTGAAATTCTTCTTCTTTTTTTTTTTTTTCTGAGACAGAGTCTTACTCTGTTGCCTGGGCTAGAGTGCCATGGTATCAGCCTAGCTCACAGCAACCTCAAACTCCTAGGCTCAAGCGATCCTTCTGCCTCAGCCTCCAGAGTAGCTGGGACTACAGGCATGCGCCACCATGCCTGGCTAATTTTTATACATATATGTTTTTAGTTGTCCAGATCATTTCTTTCTATTTTTCAGTAGAGACGGGGTCTCGCTCTTGCTCAGGCTGGTCTCGAACTCCTGA
>CAUYSK010013728.1:0-29451 GCA_963575035.1 Avahi laniger | reverse complement strand
GCGGATCATTCTGAGCTCAGGAGTTCGAGACCAGCCTGAGCAAGAGTGAGACCCCACCTCTACCAAAAAATAGAAAGAAATTAATTGGACAGCTAAAAAATATATATAGAAGAAATTAGCCGGGCATGGTGGCGCATGCCTATAGTCCCAGCTACTCGGGAGGCTGAGACAGTAGGATTGCTTGAGACCAGGAGTTTGAGGTTGCTGTGAGCTAGGCTGACGCCACGGCACTCGCCCCAGGCAAGAGAGTGAGACTCTGTCTCCAAAAAAAAAAAAGCCATCTTCTTCCCAGCCAGGAGACCAACAGACATCATACAACGGACAGTTTAAAAGCAACTCACAAGTCTAGGAAGTAACCAAAAGTTAAAGCAAAAAACAAAAAAACCAAAAAAAAGGACATCCCCTTGGGTGTTTGTGGACCACAACACTTTCCTCTTACAAACCTTGAAAAAATGTCTTTTTTAAGCAGAGAATCAAGCTCTTTTTGAAAGAATCAACATGAACAGGGAACTTTCTCTCCATTATTAATCTATCAACTTTGGTATCACATTGCATCACCATTGGGATAATAATTTCTGCTTTCTATTGCCTAGGGTATGTTCCCAATAACTATCAGATCTGATAAAAGATGCCCAAGACCATGGCCTACATACGTTTAGCATTAGTTTCTTTCTTTTCTAAAGCGGAGTAGAAGATTAACAACAACTATCAGATCACTCCTTTTAAAAAAATCATGGGCTAAAAATGAGGCAAGCATTTCAGATTAAAAAGTCAGTATTTGCAAGTCATTGAAGAAAATTTTATAGGAAAATGAGAATGTGTAAAACATTGGAAAATCTAGATTTAAAGACTCTTATTATTTAGAAAACATGACACATAGCTTAGGAAGTAATGAAGCCATACCAGAAACACACTGATTATTAAGGCATTTTACTTACAGCCTTGGAACATTAACAGACATAGACATTTTTAAGTCAACAATGACACCTAACACCCGAATACGTATTTTATATGTGAAAGCCACCATGTCGGATGCCAAAAATGATCACTTTATATCAAAATTGCACTTAATAAACTAAATGTCATCTCCTTTGTCATTTACATATCAAAAACTAAAGTTTAATATCAAACTACGGGCACGGGAAACTATGGGTACACTGTAGTTCCTGCATGAAGACTACTGAAGGCTTTTAATGTTGATCTAGGTTCTTACAGGTTAAAATCCCAAATGTGGCTTGTCATTTTTTCCATACAAAATCTAAAACATAGTTTTTCATTTGCCTTGTTTTAAATTTCAGTGTTAAGTGGCAAATGCTTATTTAAAATGCTATTCAAGGTTTCTGATCCATACCTTTGGGTTGTGTGTATGTGTGTGTTTAAACAAAACTCCATATGAATGTTATTCTAGCAGCAGCTACTCCACTGAGGAAAGCACAAAAACAGATGTGTAAGGACACGCAGTGGAATGTGCGTGGTTTGGCTGGGAAGACACAATCAAGAATAAATCGCACCACAGAATGGCTGGAAAAGTTAATTAAGTCAACTTAACCAATAACTTAGCCAGTAACAAAGCTTTTTTGTTTGTTCCTTTGATTTTAACCATGAAATGGTGGATGGGAGAGAAAATGCATATATACATTCACTAGGTTCCTGAGACTGAACTCATTTTTCACTGTTCAGTTAGGAATGGATGAATTTCAGGGCTTTGTAAAGAAAGCATAAGAAACCCCCACCCCCCGCCGCCGAAATAGTAAAAATCAGTACTACCTGTTATAGTATCCGAATGATTCCATTTTACTTTTTGTGAATAGCCTCAGTGTAGGCATCCAAGCATTTCCAAAATATTCATAGATAAAAAGAGAAAAGACAGGAAGAGAGACAAATGGACAGAGCCACAAGCAGACAGATGCAAGTACAGAGGGCCGTGGAGATGGCAGCCACCAGCCAGCACACACACAGTGCCCCAACCCTGGGAAGCCTGCACCCCACAAGGTCTAAACCCAAACAGGGCTCAGGACCAAAGCCCACACCCTGGTCTGTGTGCCCAGGGCTGAGTGCAGCGGGGAAGAGGGACCAGGTAGGAGCCTGCAGAACAAAGAGGCTCCCAGCTCCGGCAATCCACACCTCTCGGCCTACTCCTGGGCTGTGAAGAGGCTCGAAACCAGTTAGAGAAAAACCGTAGAGTATTCTGTAAAGCAGATCATCGTAATGAGTATTCACATAAACAAAGGAAAAGGTTTATTTTCCTTTCTCTTGCTTTTTCCTGTCTTAAATTTGTTTGCTTGTTTTCCTGGAATCCACCTGTCGGGCTGCAATCCATGTTTAAAAACAGCACTTCCATTTTTCTTATATTTGATTGGATCTTTATGTTGTCCCAGAATAAAAAGCAGTAAATCCTTGAGAAGAAACAGAAACACTAAAAAAAAAAAAAAAAGGTCAGAGCTTGCAGGATCTCTAAGACAGCTGTCCTTCAGGCATGTGCCCCGCAAACTTGCCCCCAAACGGGACAGGATCTACACACGTTTAGGAGGAAGGTAGGCTTCAAGGGCACAGGCGGATCAGGGCAGGAAGCCGGTGTGGAATGGGGTTGAGGAAACAGATGTGTGATTAATTCAGACTATGAGACTAACTTTTGTAAATCACGACTGCTCCTTCTCTGACTAATTTTCTTTCGTGGCTGCCTGGCTGCCATGGGGCTGGCCAGGTTCATTCTGCTCCCAGTCACCCTCAACAGGTTCATGAAGGAAGCCCAAAGTCAAACAGTGGCTCGAGACAAGGGCAGCGGCAGAAAACCTCCTGAGCACGTGTCCAGGAGTGGAGTGGCTAGAAGCAGCGGGATCTTCGTAAGAAGGAAGCACCGTGGTCCCCTCTGCTGAGGTTCACAAACGGGACAGCACTTCCGCAGGCTCCACGCCGCGCAGCAGCATCTTCTGCCAGCCTGCGCGTGTTCTCGCCTGTCCCCACACTCACACACACTATACAGACAGCCAAAAGTTGTTGTTTCCTGAAGTGTCAAGTGCAGAAAGTGTTTATTTCTACAAAATTACTATTAAAATGATCAAATAACCAACACTGCAGGTACTGATTTTATTTCTGAAATAATAAGTTTGCTGAATTTTTACAAATTCCAGAAAAAAGAAACAAGGGTAACACATTTTTAAAGAGAAATATGCCTTCTGTAACCACAGTGGGAGAATAATGCAAATATTCTGGTTCGATTAAAACAAGCTCCAGTCTTGACTTTAAATACCACCAATAAAGGGAGGAATATAGACATATTTTCACATCTATGTAAATTCATTATTTTAACCCAGACATAAATATACCTCCCTAAGGATCAACTCAAAACTGGACTCATTAGCCAGTGGATTTAACAGCCAGCTCTTTCGGTCCCCTGCACAGCCAGCAATGCGCTCAGAAAACGGGGTGAGCAAGAGCAGGCTCTCTCGGCAGACACAGCTAGATCTAGACAGCAGTGGCCAGCCTCTTCAGGAACATCTGCCCTTAGAGGCTAAGGTTCTGCAATGCAGTTACCTTCCAAAGCAGATTCTGACTCTCAGATGTAAAAAGTGATAAATCGATCTAGCAAAATCATTCTTGAAATAAAGAAAATATAAGCCCACAGGAAGGAAAGTAGGCTGGCTCATGCAAATCAGTGTGCCCAGACAGGCAGTGGTCAGGAAGTACGAGGATGGACCAGCTCATTCTTCCCAAGGGCACATGGAAAAGTGGAGTGAAATTCAGGGAGGCCAGGAATGGCTATGAAATCTACAAAAAGCAAAGGCATTATGGCCCACAACAGAGGAAAAGTGGGGACAGAGAGTGAAGGTTGCCATTAACCTCAGTCTGTTTTTACCGGGGCAGGGGGTGCTTTGGAATTTATTTTCAATGCTCCATGCTTGAACTGAAATGCTTCTCAACACTTTACTCAGATTTTTAAAATATAGCATATAGAAATGGAGGTTCTGTGTTATCAATGAATACAATTAAGTAAATTCAATTTCTATAAGCCAACAAAACCTGCATCTCACGTACTAATGTTACCTTGAGGTTCAACCATTAACACATTTTAAAATCCTTTAGAGTAGACTATTTAAAATTGGGGG
Organism: Avahi laniger; assembly: GCA_963575035.1. Lineage (NCBI taxonomy): Eukaryota > Metazoa > Chordata > Mammalia > Primates > Indriidae > Avahi > Avahi laniger. Next base: position 25,345 of record CAUYSK010013728.1, on the reverse strand, counting down.
GTGAGAGGAGATCCTGTCACTAATTTTTTTTTTAATTTCAGCATATTATGGGGGTACAGATGTTTAGGTCATGTATGTTGCCCTTGCCCCCCCTTCTCCCCCTAAGTCCGAGTTTCAAATATGTCCATTCTTCAGGTGGTGCGCATTGCACTCTGTGTATGCATATACCCCTCCCCTCTCCCTCCTCCCTCCTCCCCCCTCCCCGACATCCAATAGATGTTATTCTTATATGAGCACTTATGCGTTGATCAGTTAATACCAATTTGATGGTGAGTACATGTGGTGCTTATTTTTCCATTCTTGGGATACCTCACTTAGTAGAATGCGTTCCAGCTCTATCCAGGAGTATACAAGAGGTGCTATTTCACCATTGTTTCTTAAAGCTGAATAATACTCCATGGTATACATATACCACAGTTTATTAATCCACTCATGTATTGATGGACACTTGGGTTGTTTCCACATCTTTGCAATTGTGAATTGTGCTGCTATAAACATTCGGGTGCAGGTGTCTTTCTTGTAAGTTAAAAAATTATTTAATTTTTGCTAAGTCACTTACGAACTTTGGTCTTCCATTCCGATCATAAATGTCACTAACTTTGACAAGACAACTTTGTGTCTTCCGTAATAACAAATTATCCCAGCTAGTATAGACTTTCCATATGAAACACAAAGCATTTTGAACTCTCACCAGGCTAATTAAGATGATTTCCAAAATGCCAAAACAAGAACTTCTTATAATAAATAACCTATCGCATTTACATCTCAAATTAGAAAATTTGGAAGTCAACGTGTAGATGGAGTGCCAAAACAGAGATTACTAAAGCCTGCCCATTGCACGCCTTCCCCCACCCTCCATCCCATTTGCTTTCTTTAGTGTCTCCTAGAACAAACACTGGTCCAGGTGCAAACGCTCAACTCATAAGGAATGCAGAGAACATAAAAATGACTGTAGGCTTGGCTGCTGGTAATCCCTGTGGCTACTCACCATTAGAAGTGGTGCTGGAGGCAACGGCTTTCTCGCTGACATCTGTTCGAGTGGAGCATTTCACTATGGAATTCTCGACTTTTTTCTTCTCAGTGGTCGTGGAGCTATGGGACTGGGCCTCCATGACGTCTTCTCATTACTTCAGCTCCTCTCCACCAGGAATGCCTAAAGAAAACAACAGCGCCATCAACTTCAAAGAACGATGGACAAGGAAAATCTCACTCTTGAAAGTCCATTTCCCCTGTCACCTGAGAAAAGCCTTGAGCTTTAGCAAATTCAAAATCTGGAGGACACTTCTGCACAAGTTTTCTGGCAAAAACGTCTCAAACTTTAACAAGCCAGTTGAATTCTATCTGCACATGTGAAAGGAGATTAGAGGGAAATGTCCATAATGTGGGACTTTTCCCAAATTCCTACCAGACTTTTGTTGTAAAAATGGTCCAAATATCTCAATTTTCAGCTGTGTCTATAGTGTGAAACTCAAGTGTCACATTACTCTTTTAAGCTACATCTACAAATGTTATCTTTAGGTGGTCAACTGTACAGGAAGGGGCATTTGGACAACTTCCGAAGCAGGAGAAGGTTTTTAATTATTAATTAGATGTTTCAAAGAGCGTCTGCCAATTTCCAATATCCAAGGCCTACTCAAAGTTCTGAATCGTAGGGTAATTCAGGCCAAGCAGCCAGTGAGTTCTGTCTCTCTCATTATGATATCTGAATTGCAATATGCCTCTTAATCCCAATTCATTCAGGTAAACCACACTCTTTAAGCTTTCTTTAGACATAAGAATTTTTCAATTCACTTGATTGGCACTTTTAGGACAAAAGTAATAGAACATGCTCTCAATCCAACTAAGAAAAGTCAAAAGATCTCCGATAGCAAAGACTGGGCTCACTTAGAAAATATTAAATCTCGTGGGGCACAGTGGCTTACACTTGTAATCCTTGCACTCAGGGAGACCGAGGCAGAAGGATGGCTTGAAGTCAGGAGTTCAAGATCAACCTGAGCAACAGTGAGACCCCGTCTCTATTGAAAATAGAAAAATTAGCTGAGCATGGTGGCACATGCCTGTAGTCCCAGCTACTCGGGAGGCTGAGGCAGGACGATCGCTTGAGCCCAGGAGTTTGAGGCTGCAGTGAGCTACGTGATGCCACAGCACTCTAGCCCAGAGGAAAGAGAAAGATCTTTTCTAAAAAAAAAAAAAAAAGAAAGAAAGAAAGAAAGAAAGAAAGAAAAAAAATATTAAAACTCAGCTCAAAGCAAGTTCAGTACCTCTGTCTTTCACTGGCTTCATTCATGTGATAATCGCCCTAACTCATCATTCATCAATTCTCACTCTATTTGGTTCAAGTTCTTATTTGCAGTCATGTTCTACACCTACAAAGAATACAAGAAAAGATGAAAAGTACCCTCTCTAGCATGTTTTCTTCAAGCTATCTAGATTGTAACACACATGTAGGGCATTTCTTGGGTCTAGTCATCTGCTTATTTTTCTACATTTAGCAGATGCGGCTGTGTTCAATCAAAACAGCAATTAATGAAATAAAATAAGCAACTGCTTAAACGACTAAAAAAGTTAAAATGCTAGATGAAATATGGATAGTCATCTTTAACTCATATTTTCAGGGGAACTGCAAACTGATTGTACAATAAATTCCCCTTGATCTGGAATTCAAGTAACTAGAACGCTTAAGAACCAGAAGCTGTACGGGCCTGTAGCACCAGCTCTTCCCCTAACTTCCATTTCTTTTCCCAGATTATCCAGTGTCATTCATGGTAAAACACACAAGTTATTTAAGAACAGCTTTTGTAGAATCAAAAAGAAAAACAGAGCACTAAGTTAAATTTACATATCAATTGTAAGATCCACTCCAAATTCAGAAACACCCTTCAAAGGGCACTGGCAAAGTACAACAGGGCAGGGGCTGAGACTTCCCTTCCCAAGGCTGCCCCTGCGTACAAGTCCCAAGTGCAGGGCTACCTGGATGGCACCCCTGGACCTGTCCAAAGCACAACCTCGGGCAACCTGTCACTGAGCCCAGCTGTCTAACTCATCTGTCAAATGTCAGCTCAGACACTGGAATTTAACCTTTCTCTTTAGGGGGAGGAGACACATGCACTTTAAGAATATGCTAAAAGTTAAAGACCTTCTCCCCACAAAATACCCTTAAACACAAAAGTGCACATTTGATTTCTGCAGGATACAGACTTTCCAAGCTTTTCCAAGAACCTGGATAAAAAACTCTTAAAGGAAAAATGGTCAACAGTCTCTTCTAGCTCTAACAATCTCAGAAGGATTCTTTATTTTTTTAATGCTTCCCCAAAACCGATTTAAATAGCAATAGCATCTTTAAAGTATGCCACAAAAACAATTCAATCCAATCCATCACTGTTTCTCAGTGTGCTACAAGAAGCATTTGTATCAGGGTTGCTACAGTGCTTGGTAAACATTCAGATTCCTGGGTCTAATCCCTGACGCAATGCATTTGCCTTGGAGGGGGGCATCCAGGAACCTTTATTTTAACAAGCACTACTAATTGGCACACTCACTAAAGCTTTCCAACAACTGTTCTACAGGTTTTTGTTTGCTCACTGCCCTATACCCAGTGCAGTAGGTACTCACTGAAGTGCACCCAGAGTACTGAAGTCCAGCAGCCTACACAAACCTATCCCAGCACTGATAACAAAGACAACGAACTCTCATCTGGAAAAGTCTATGCTGAATGTCCATCTCTTCTCTCCACACCACAAGCTCCATTAGGACAAGGCTTCTACCCTCCCAGCAGCTACTACATCTAAGCATGTTTACTGAGTAAATAAAAGATCGCATCGATAACCCTGTGACTTACATGATTCTGCAGCGTCTTGAATTTCAATTACCATTGGTTTAGCTATATACATTTTCTGTTATATTCAGTGTTTCTTCAAAAACTAGCAAATTATATAAAAACTAAAAACCTTAATAAGAATATTTAATGAACCAGAACACTCCATTCTTCACCATTTGGGATAAACAGGCATATACTATACTATAATTGTTCCCTTCAAAACACACATAGAGTTTTATTGGTTGAATTTGGGTAAAGAATCTTCTAGGTTAAAGCTGCACGCTGAAACACGCAATGGACCAGAAAACACCATTAAGAGATGAGATTCCTAGTAAGAACTGAGTCTCTCTCTTAGCAGAGGGAGCTAATTAACAGGAGTCATGAGACAAGTCCCCAAAATTCCTTGACAAACTTGGTTTTTGTGGAGTTGTTGGTTTTCCCCCCCCAAGGCAAAGGACTTCACTTTAACAAAGCAATAAAACCTTCCCAATAGTCATCACTGCAGAGGCTCAAGTGAGAAGAGGTAAAGCTCCAGGCACTGACTGAAATCACACTAATTAATGGTTTTAGAGAATACTAATTCCTACCCCCGTCTGAAATGGATTTTTAAAAAATAGGCCCTTGGTCACTCAAGAATCTACCCCCTTCTTCTATTTTGACAACTTATTTTTGGATCTCATTAGTTAGTAACTAATTATTTAAAAGTGTGGTTTATGCTTGGAACTGGGCTATAAAGATGGCAACTTGCCAAGGCAGACATCTGCTTCCTGTGCATTCCTATAAATTATATCAGCTTATTTTACAACTTTGTCCCTGTCAGTCATAAAAGAGAAAGTTTTAACATTCTAGACGCCCACACCTCATCAAACTGTGCATGAAGAGTCAGTGAGCAGAAAAGGGTGGCTGCTTCTAGTTGTGGTGGTGGATTTTTCAGAGAATAGTAAGGGGAGTTTGGAAACTTGTTCTGAATCGATGCATTAAAGCAGTAGGAACAGCAGAAATTCCTGATGATCCTGAACAGAACTAGGGCAGTGGCTCCACAGCACTCTTTAAAACCTAACTTATTTAGAACTTAAATATTAACGGAAAATTTTAAGTTCTGCTTCAGTTCAAAGACTCTTCTCTGAGGAAAACATGCCACTGTTTTTCAGATATGAATGAAATGAGACTTGTGTCCCCTATATAGTTTCTTTGCTTACAACTCCACACTGTTCTCCTTCAATCCCTTTCACTACCGAAACATTACATGCAAGATTTGCTGGCATGCCCCTTGACTTTTCATGCTTAAGAAAAAAAAAAGTTTGTAGCTGACGTCTGAGTCTCAGCAGCTTGAGTGTATGAGGGGAAAGGAAAAAAAAACTGCAACCAAGGAAAACTGTTCTAAGAGCATATGCCTCCTAGAGCTTGACGTTTCATAGGTAAAAGGACGGATAAACATTCCTTCCTGAAAGCAAACAGTCAAGGCTTTTTCCCATTCAACTATCCCTGAACCTTTTGTAATTTCCCTGAGGCCTAAACCCAGGGCACAATTAATTCCAGACCCTATTTTAAATCTAATCCCTCTCCCACTAGCAACCTGCCTGCAGGTGGATCTTTTCTTTCTAAATTATAAATCTGAACCTGCCTCAGCCTCCTACAAAACAAGGCATTTAAAGCTTCCTGGAGCCATTGACCCGGTGATGCTGCAGTGCACGTTCGCATTTGAAAGTGAGCAAGAGAAGGACCTGCCGAATTCTTGAGGGGACCTACGTAATACACAGCACTTGCACACAAAAAGCCTGGACGTTCCCTTACAGTAGCCACTTAGAGCTGCAATGGGGGGGGGGGGGCGGTGGGTAGCCCAAAACAGAAACTTGCATTGTTACAAAGGTAAGTCCCCATTGATTATGCTGATTGTTTTGATCAGGTTGGATGGTGATGGCCAATTTTGTTTGCAAGCTCTCTCTGCGCTTTCCTGTCGGTTCCCTTCAGGTTCTGGTTCCCTCAGACGGTGGTAATGGATGTTTTTCACCACTTTTCCCCGCGCGGAGCCCAGTCCCCTGCTCCAGGTCCCCTCGGCGGCGACGGCGGGGCGGTGGGTTCATTAGCGAGCGCGCCGGGCCCGCGCAGCGCCGCCTGCAGCGCCGTGTCGCCGCATCCATCATCATTACATCAGCGCGGGGCAGTCCACGCTGCGAGCTCCCGGCCGGCGCGCCCCAATCAGTGCGCCAGCAAACCGAGCATGCTGAATTCCTCCGAAAAGGCTGCGCGTCTGGGGGCAAAACGGGTGCTCCCAGGCCCCACTTGGATCCACGCATTGCTGCAGCAGCCCTCCGGGAGACAATGCACCTCCGCCAGCCAGGCCGGGGGAACGGGGGAAAAACACCCGGGGACGGGGATGCGGGTGTCTCCAGCGCCCGCGGAGCCCGGCAGTCTCCCCTGCAGCGCAGAGAAGCGGCCCTATGGATCCCCATCAGAACGGTCACCCTGCTCTCCCGGAATATTCACGGGCATTTTGCAAACTCTCTCTACACTTGGCCCAGGAAAATTTTTAAAAAACACTTGCAGGGGACGGCCCTGGTTGCATTCACACAGCTGTTTTAACCAGCTGAATTCAGGGAGGTGCAGCTTTCCAGGTACTTTGCAATGCAACACCCTGTGTGTCGCACTATAATAAAACATTGGGGAACACTTGAAAAGTCTTCAGGAAACCAATGGATGTGTACCTCACTCACAGTGCTTCTAACTCACCATCTATTAACCTGGCCTTCAAATACGTTTTTCTTCATTAGTGGCCATAAATAGATCCAGGTGCTGTGAATGGTTAAGGCACAGACACATTGCCTCATTGTCTCTGATAGAGGCCCTTATAATGGAGTCCCAAAGTTCCACCTTAATCACCAGAGGCTTTATGTAGTAAATAAAGAGCATGAAAAAATCACAGTTCTGGGTACACGTACAAAAATCAGCCTTTCCCCTTGCAGGTCTCTGCAGTGAAACCTCCCACCTCCATGCAAGCAGGATTCCATTGTCATTTAAACACTTAAATGTTTAAAAAGAAAGCACCAATGCTACAGCCAACGTTTAAGATGGTGTTGGAACTGAATGGAACTACTTTCTAATTTGGGTTGAAGCGAAGCAGCAGTTATAAACTGGTAGTGCATCCTTTCTGAACAGGTGACTTCATTTATTTCCCTAATCCGGTTGGTTTATTTTTAAGTGGCCTGAACTTGGGCAATAATAACTCTGATTTTTTTTTCTTAATGCATTTAAGTTAAAAGCCTGATTAATGATAAATGATCAGTTTCTGATAGGCTAAAACAGCTACTGGAAATGAGAGATCAAAAAGAGAAGACATTCCAGTAGGCAAGGCAATGCTATTAACAACACCATGATTAGGCCTTAAGTGAGAAGTTGCTCTGTGTAGTCTAGGGGAACTATTACTCTAAGTGAAGAAGGCTTTCTTATGGAGAAATTACATTTGTTTACACCTGCCTATATATTGATAAGCTCAATGATCTCCCTGATGTGCTAATGTTTTAAATATCCAGAAGAAACCAGCCTGTGTAAGGATTTCTGAGGCAGCCTTCCTTGTATAACTGAAGAGTGACATTTCCCTCCATTTTTATAACCAGTAGATCAGCTGCTACTTCAAGATGCTACTCTTGGAGCAACAGTTTCCATAAAGTTCCTATTAAAGATTCACCTTACCATACCTGTTAAATAACTAATTTCCTAAAAAACAAAACAAAACAATCCTTTAGGAAGACCAACTTTTTTTGACGAAATCAAGAAGGACAAATTAATGCTGATTTTAACTTTTTGATCAATTCTGGAAGTGAGAAATAGTCTTGAGTTTCAATGAGCAAAATGCAGGGAATTTAAAACATTTCAGTGGATTTCATGTAATCATGCACTGTAGAAAAGCTTTTATAGGTTTGTAATGTCGTTGACACTTCCTTGTGTTCGATATATCTTTCTGAACTTAAAATCAATTAGATATGCACAACCTCTGTAACATACCAACAGTTCCCAAGATTTCTAAGCCTTCCTCTCCCTTCCCTGTCAGTACTGTCTTACTTTTTCTGCAAGAAAAGAAGCCCAATTTCATAAGTTCCTAATGAAATCTTCATAAATTTTTAACTACAGTATTTTTTCATGTACAATTATTCTACCTTTATATATGATTTTTTTTCATAATCAGGAAAGCCTAAAGCCTTAACTGCAAATAAGAAAGCTGCTATCTCCCCAAGTTGCCATTGGTAGCCCAGAGGGTTCCCCAAATGTGCCTCCTATCGTTTTCAGTCTTTCTTTCCTACATTGCTGATGCTCCTAATCTCAGATAAGCAGTATTCATGACAGACATCCCAAACTGGAATTACTCTAAAGGGAACTGAATTACTCTAAGGGGAAAGAACTGCCTGGCTATGGATTAAGTAAATTTGGTTTTAGTAAATTAACTACATCAAAACTTTAAAGAAATCCATATATCTAACTTCAACCACTGAAAAGCTTCTTTGACATGAAAGTAATCATTGCTACTACAGTTAAAATCACAAATGACATTCTCGAATGCCAGTTTCACTTTTCTGCCCTGTGTATTTAAAAGAAAAGATTATCAGCTACTCTTTCTCTGCAGCCAGAAGTACTTTATGAGAAACATTTGAAGGGAGTATGAGGTCTCTATTTAATACCTGTTACCATTTCGGAGTTCTGCAAAATTATAAAATGAGTTCCATGTGCCTTGGTTAGGCACTGCAGGAAGCAGCCTGTGTAGCAGGTGCCATTACAGAATGAACAACGTGGAGCACACTGCACCCCCACTTTGTGTGCATCAGCTGGATGCAAACAGTCCTTCTTAGACAGAAAAGGAGATCTGTAAGTCAGTTATCCGTACGTAGATCGGCTAAGCTCATGAAAACTATATTCCTCTTATATCCACAGATATCATGAAAACCTCAGTGAAGCTTATGGGAATTAAAAGTTTTCACACATTTGTAGAAGAAAAAAAATTAATTATTCTCAGAACTTTTATAGTCATAAAAGGTTCCTAGAATCCTGTCTTTACAGTAAAGCTTGGGGGGCAGGAGGGGTAGAGTGCATGTTCTGTGAATAGTAATTTACTTTTAAGCTATCACAAAGATCAGTAACCTGTTGCATGTTAAAATCATCTATGGAGATCCCACAGGTACTTAACATATTTTCTTGTGAAGTACTAGTCACCATACTTTATCCTCCTAATTTTTAAACTTTTGATTCTTGAATTTTAACTGCAATTTTAAAAGCAACATTTTCAAAATATAAGGATTTTTAATTAAGGCTTATTCAGTAAAAATTACCATGGTCCACTTATCCTGTGAAGCTTGCTTATTAATAGAAAAATCCTTCAGCTGTCTTATTTTTCACCCCTTAGATGTACAAAACTGCCAAGCCAACCTACACCAAGCTACATACCCTCCCAGTGAAACTCTCTGCTATGGAATTTCATTTCAGCATCCACAGTTCAAACAGCAGACACTGTCCTGGAGTGGCGTGGCCTGACCCACATGTCTGGCTCCTGGATTCCAGGTCTGCATACATCTTAGTCATTAAGGCTTCATTCTTAAGCTGCTGGATGAGGTTTCTCTACACACCGATAACTTTCTTCAGACTGCATTATACTTTTTAAAAATATCACAAAATGAAATCAATAATAGGGTTTAACTGCCTCATTCCTTCATTACTGCAATTCGAAACTTATCTTTCATCTAAATGGTGAGTTTTCAGTCTCTTTTTGTAAAAATCAATAGTTTGTAACGTAAAGCACTCTGGAGTCTTGTTAGGCATTTTATGCAATCTTCAAAAAAAGTCAAAGCGGAGGCTAAAAATTTCTGCATGAAAATAAGCAAATATAATGTCACGCCGAATTCGAAGTTATTCCAAAAGAGGTTTAAATAAAATTGCACTTATCTCCCATTATTTAATCAATTTAATCTTGTGGCATAAAAATTACACAAACACACAACCAAACGCTTGTGCCACCTCTCCACTCGCCACACACTCCCCTCCAAAAAAACAAAAAAGAAAAGAAAAGAAAAAACCCCTCTAGCTGTTTCAGGCCAGCAATCAATCCAATTTACTTCAGGTACAATTTGTATGTACAGTGCATGCCACAACAAAACCACGGTACGATGCCAACACGGCCCTTAGGAAAGTTTTCCCCTAAATCTCTGGAAAGGAGCTTTAAAAGAAAGCAAGGATTACAGTCAGCTAGAAGGTAGGGAGGGGACTTACCTCAAACCCAGCCAAGCGGAAATCAGAGCAGTAATTCTACAAGTCGACAGAGTACACTTTCAAAGCTATAATGGTGTGAAGAAGTGCTGGCCAGCCTGGCCTGAAGGCAGCACTAATACACTGATGACTAATGGCTGGGCCCAGGCAGACAATGAATTTGGGGCTTGAAAACTAACAGAAACCATGCAGTACTTTGACAAATGGGCTTTCACAATTTCATTCATTGAATAACCTTTAAGCACAAAATTGGCTTGGGTTCTCTTGGGAATTATATGACATGTTGTTGGACAATGATGTAAGTATTTTCTTTTTTAATTATGACTCTTATGCAAAATGCAAAAGCACCATATATGAGGACACAACTATGGATACCACAGATGCAGATGTGGAGCTCGACACAATATTGCCTTTCAGGAGGGGGCTGAAATGTTCCAAAGCCACCTTATTAACTATGTAATGGCTTTTTCATTCAGCTTCTTTAGAAGGCCATAGATTTTCTGAGACATTTTGTCGGGTTGAAATATACACACACAGAACAAAAAACACTTTCACATTTAAAAAATACCAAAAAACACTCACAGAGGTAATGAGCAGCTAAGAAATTTTGCACTAAAATATAGTGCATTTAGAATTACAAGGGAAAAAAGTCTAATTTTCAGGGGCCAGGCAAAAGAAAAGTGCCATAAAACAATTGAGACACCAAGTAAAGTTTGCAATCAAATGCACTTACAAACACATTTAACATCCAATTTCTTTCAAACAGCTCTCCTTCTTCTTCCCTGAGTAACTAGCCTTTCAATTTAAAAATAATAATTTTGGCAATTTTTAAAAAGAGAATGAAATATCTAACGTGTCTCTAAATTAACAAGTACCACTTACTCCAGACAGCATTGCCTTTAGCAGCTCCTAAAAACTTAAGAAAAGGATCTTAAAACAGGAAGCTTAGTGAGCTCATAAAACTGTGTTGGAGCCAGGAACACATAGCATATTTAATCTGCAAACTGTGAGAGTCTACAGTGATTTCAGCAAGATCTGAGGCATGCCCTCAAGGTTTGCTGGGATCTGGGATTAGGGGGTTGATAAGAACCTCTACTGCCCATCGACATGTTTTTCTTCTGCAGTTAAACACAAATGCATAGAGACGTTTGACTGCTGCTTGGCGTTACTGCTCAAGTTATATAAAAGCTTTGCAGCTCCTTTTGCTGTCAATATATCAAAGTTTAAAAAAAAATCATCAAAGTGTGAAATTTCATTTAAAGTCTTCGCCAGTCTACAGCTCTATTTCACAGGCCCATCAAATGAAAGCAAAGATGAAAAATACACTGAAAGTACTTGAAAAAGTTTGCAGCAATACCCCTGCCCTGTTGTTGTTTATTCTGTCTCCCTTTATTTGCTTTGAAACTAGAAACAGATCAATTTTCATCTGGAAAAATGACAACATGAAGTGAAGGGCAGCATCTCCTACTAGGCTTTAATGAAAAGACAACCTGAAGTCCTTATTACAGTGGAACCTTTTGTTTAACAAATATACATATATCTGTGTGTTTCCTCTATAGTCATTTCAGCATTTTAATTGTCTCTCATGATGTAAGTTGGCAGAAAATTTCTTGAATCTTCCAAAACAAATCAAACCGACCTCAGAATATGAATGCCAGCAAAACTAAAACCCCCTTCAAAGAATTCTTTAGCTGAGGATTTACAACAATTGCATAAAGAAGAAAAGTCTGACTTTTAAGATAATCTACTATAGTCTAAAAGCATTAACATTCCATTACTAAGGTTTTCTTGAGGATTTCATGACTCATTGATTCACTTTTCCTTTAAGACTGGTTTTTCTTAGTACATTACTGTCTCCATATAAGTGAGTGCATGCACTAAGAATCATTAAATTGTTTCCTTTCATAAGCTCCCAAACGCTATCCTCAAAAAAAAAAAGAGGTGGGGGCTCTCAGAAAGCAGGATACCTTCCATAGAAGGACAGACCTCTAAATGGCTAAGCACAGAGGAAGTCTGAAACCCTTGCAGCACGAAGGTAATTAAGGAAACTTCCCTGGCCAAGAAACAAAGGGAAGTCCAACTTTTAGACTTGGGCATCAAATTGATAAATTAACGATTCTTTCATTAAATAAGTAATGAAATAACTCAACAGAGCCATTTTTCATCAGTACTGAATTTTCTCATTTGTGTCTGTAGTCCTTTGCAAATTAGATATACAATAGAAATGTGTTTATGTCAGGGTTCAATCAAGGAACATGAGTATGTTAAAGGCACCAGGAATTGGTAGGCATCTGAGTTGGACCTACTAGCCTATTAACAATAATACAATCTATATCTTTTAAAGTGTTGCTGCTTGTGTGAAATTTCACCAGACACCTCTCACATTGGACTCATTCATGCATCTTAAACCAAAGCTTCCCGAGGCTGACTTTAAGAATTACATACCCTGAAAGGATCTTCCCTTAGGCGGGGAGTTTCTAATTAAATAGCTTTTAGTATAAAATAAACTCTCTACTCTGTATAAGCATGCTATTACAACTAATTTAAATGTTATTTCATGTTTGTTTTAAGTTTGAATATAGTCTAACTGGCCAAAGTGTTTGTGTACCAGGTTGTTAAGACCAATATTTCCTAGCATAAACAAATTCTTTAGATACTTCACAGAGTTTACATTGTTAAAAGCAATCACCATTGCTTTAATATATCCCCTTGACTGAAATGCTATTCTGGTCTAGAAAAAATAGCAAGATTTCAAGGATTTTTCCCTATTTTAAAACACAGCATTTTCCTCTTTCAAAATAATCTTGACACATGTAATTAGGAAACTGTCAGACTATTATTAATTTTTAATTTAAAACCTAAATGAAATAATTACAGGAATCAATCAATAAGGCACCTATTCAAATTACCGAGCAATTACATAAATACTCAAAATTAATACTTCAGGCCAATTCTTGAAGATTTCGGCCTATAATATGCTAAGACATCAAACAACACAAAAAGTGTAACAAGGGGAGTATGAATAGTTCCTGCCTTAAACAGACTGAAGTGAGCTCATTTCAGATGGCCACGGCACAGGCGCCCCGCCAGCCATGCCCAACGCACTCAAGCTGGAACCCTTTTATTTTCAAAAGTTAATTTATTTCCACCAGACACACATTTCAGGGATCTAAAAAATGGCCTCGTACAAATTCTGTACAAAATCACATTTAGGAGGGAAAGGCCTAATTACTTGAATTTTCAGCGAAGTGTATATATTGTGTCTGGAAAGACTAATTGGGGAGGAGAGAGAGGAGAGGAAAAGGAGAGCAGGAGGTGTTTTTTAGAACTAATAATACGAGCAAGGCCGGCTAATGGCAGTGCCATGTATTTGCACCGCGGCCGGCCCTCCATACCTCTGACTAAAGGGCTCTTTTACTTGGAGACGCGGACAGTCCATCATTTCAAACTGAAGTGGCAGCTGGAAAATGTGGAACAGCTGGCAAAGAGCTGGGAGAAAATGTTTTACATAAATATATGTACATAGACACTGGCAGAGGGCCATAAGCACTGCACCCAAGGCCAGAGTCTAGTGGGCAGTCTACACCGGGAGATGAGAAGTTGGGGCCAGGACCATTGGCGGAGGAAACCTCCTTAATCCTCTCTCCACACGGGGTCGGCCAGGAAAGCCCGGGTCCAGCGCCTCTAGGGGGATGGCATCTTACTGAAGGAGGTGCAATCCAGAACGTGAGCACAAAGTTCGGGAAAGGGTAAAAGGCCGGGAGTAGAGTGGAGCGTCCGCTTCTGGCAATCTGCATAAAAAGTCGCTTCACAAACGCTCCAAGTTTGGAGTCAATATTTACACCCTCTCCACCTCCTCCCGCTGCTACTCAAGAAAGCAACAGTCCCCTGCAGTGATTCCTACCCAACTCTGCTCTGGGTAAATGCGGCCTCTTAAATGATCACTGCAAGGGCCACGGTTACTTTTGTGTGTCTGAGTGCGCTGCTCCTGGAAAGGAAAAGAAATAAAAGAGAATCCCAAATCACACACAGATGGTACAACTTTCACTTTTCCTCTAAGACGACGGAGGCGCGCCTCTCTCCATCCCCCACACCCTGCGAAGTGAAGCCCAGAATGGAGAAAGCCCCCGCAGCGACGGTCCCCGCGCGCGCCCGCCTCGCCGCCCGCCTCCTTCCGCCCACCCGGAGGGCCGTGAGCGCCGGGCGCCCGAGGAGCAGAGCGCAACAGCGCCAAGGAACGGGCCGGGAGCTTTGGGGTCTAACGTAGTTTTTAACCCTTTGGGTGTGGTGGAGGCGAGGGACGCCGTCGCCGCTGCGGCAAACGGGACGAAGAACGAAGAAATTCTTTAGTTCGTCTCCGGACGGCCGATGGGTCAGACACTTGGAAAGGGACCTTCAAGAAGCAGGGAGCGAATGAAAGACTGGCTCCGACGCCTAACGGGTGGCTCTCTAAATCTGAGCGCCTTTTTGACAGCCATTTTCATCCCATCCCGTCCCCCCTTGGGGACCACCTCTGGACCTGCAGGCGCGGGCGCGGCCGCAGGAGCGGGCTGCGGGGCCCGCGAAACAAAGAACTTCGGGCGGGACGTACCTGCGGCGGCGGCGGCTGTCAAGTCCCCGAACTTCCCATAGACCCGCGCACGGGGCGCGGGCGGGCAGCTCCGGGCTCCGCGCGGCCGCGGGCGGCTCGGGTTACCGCGAGCGGCCGGGCTGGGCGCGGGGTGCGCCCGCCGCGGGCATGGTGCGGCGCGGGCGGCCGCGGGGCGCGCGGGGAGGGCGGGAGAGCGGCGCGGGCGAGTGGGAGCGCCGAGTGTGCGCGAGTGCGAGTGTGCGAGCGCGCCGGTGGCGCTGCCCCTGCCCGCTCCCTCCCGCTCGTGCAGCTCCGGCATCAGTTTCAGGGATCGTGTAATCCGATCCCTTCTGACTCACAGGCCCTGAGTGACAGTTCTGATTTGGTTCAACCGCGGGAGGGAGGAGAAAGAGAAAGAAAGAAACCCCCCACCGTATGCTTCTCCAGGCATCCAATCGACTTTCTGGAAGAAAGTCCCATCCCGGCCTGGAACCCCGCGCTGGGTGGAGGAGCCCCCCCACGCCGACCCCACGCTGCCTGCGCTACTCACAGGGTGGAAAAGTTGTCCCTTGGCTCTGCGCTTCCCTCCCGCGCGCTCCCTCCTTTCCGCCTCTCCTCCTCTTCCTCCTCCTCCTCCCTCTGCTCCTCCTCCCCCAAGTTTTAACAGATGTTGCCGGACTCTCCTCTCTCCCTCGCGCTCCCTCTTCCTCCGCCTCCGCCCCCGCCCCGTCCCGTCCCTTTTCTTTCTGCCACTCTTCAGCTTGGAGGGGACGCGCTGAGCAGCAGGACGCCTGCCGCCGCAGGGGGCGAAGTTGGGAAAACTTGGAGTGCTGCTCGCCTTACTTTTGCTTTCTCGCTCCTTCCAGGCCGCGCCGGGGGCCCGCGCTTCCCCCGCCCGCCGGGTCCCCGAGCCCCCAGCGGGTCCCAGCTGCGACGCGGGCGGTGGTGGCGGCGGCGAGAAGGCGGCGCGTCGCGGGCCAGGGTCGGGGTCTGGGGGGGAGCACAGGCACCGCGAGCCACGCGCGCGCTCCCTGCCCACCCTCCGCCCTCTCCGCCCCTCCCCGGTCTTCACACAGACACATTCATGCCTGCTCCTCCTCTTCCCCCTCCTTGACCCTGCGCCCGCCCGGCGCGCCGAGGCCCCACCCACCCGGCGAGGGGAAGGGGGCCCCGGTGTGATGTCACGGGCGCCCTCCCCGCCGCGCTCGCCACACAGCCGGGACGCCCCCCAACCGCGCGCCCGGGTTGCGTGCTGCCTGCGGCCACCTTCTTCCACCCAGCCTCTCCTCTGCCCTTCCTCTCTCTTGCTCTGGGCTGGGACTCCCGTTTATTCAAGGCCTCACAGATCACCACCACCACCCCCCTTGGCTTCCCCTCTCCTTGTTTTACATTTCCCCAGGCCAACCCCGAAACTCCCTCTCTCGCGGGATGGTGCTTTTGGAAGTTCAGGGTTTTCCCCTCCTCCGGACTCATCTGCCCTTGGGGCCAAATCTGGAAAGTGGGAACTCCCACCACACAGCCTGCTGTCCCCATGGGCCACTTTATAAAGGACACAGAAACAAAGACCCGGGGCTTGGAGCCTGGACGCTAACGTGGTGCTTTTCCTTGAGCTACGATGTGTCTGTGTCCCTGATGTATTTGCAGAGGCCCATGCTAGTAAAAATCATTTTCCCTCCTTCCTCAACCGGCCGGTCCACGTTCATCTGCTTCCTTTCAATGTACCCAACCTGGACCTTTAACTTAAAAGAGGAGTTCACAGGGGGGAACAAAGGAAGAAAAAGAAAGAAAGAAAGAAAAGAAACCCCTGTGACATTCCAGAATCCCTTCTTTCTCGGTAAGCTGATAGTCTACCCACCCAGCAGCCAGAAGTGCCCCGAGCTCACGGTGCGCTTGTGTGCAGTCGCTGAGTGTCTTGACTGAAGGAAGAGAGTGGGTGGATGAATGATTAGCTATTATGATTTGAAGAGCATTTTGAGATTCAGCTGCTTAACTGGAGGATTTTTAAGGGAACTGACGGTGTATTCACTATTTGTTTCCTGGGACTTGTTGCTTATCACAAAGACGTGACAAATGCAGAGACAGCAGTGGTGGCCAAGTAGGGCTGAAGCCCCTGTTAGCCATTTGTTTAAAGATTTCTCTCTACCTCACTACTTCGTAAAAGAAAAAAGCAAAGCACACTTACTCATCACAAAGAGCAGGAGTCTCACAAGACGGGAGGGAGCCCCAACTCCCCCCTCACTTACTGGCCTTAGGCCTAGGAGGATTCTCCAGCCGGTCTGTGGGATCGTGTTGGGAATACAAGGCTGCACACCTCCCTGGCTGTGGGTTTGCAGTGCAGTAATCCGTGGAAAAGTATAAAGGGATATGAGTGTGTAAGAATTATCATACTCTGCAATTGCAGAGAATTCAAGCTACTCTCTCCCTTATAGACTCCTCCAGCATCAGTCATAATTTTTTTGTATTCCAGTACTGCTTCTGCCTCAGTCACATGCATGCAAATAATACATCCTGATAGCCCACTCTGTTCACCCAATGGCAAAAAATAAATAAAAAGGACAACCAATAAATCAACAAATAGAATAAACTACATGTTTTGACTTTTTTACCTCAAACGTTCTTCTGGCACATTTTGAATCATGAAGATCTTGATTTTCAGTTCAACAAAGACGAGAACAAAGTAAAAGCAGCTAATCTTCCCTCATGCCCATCAGAATAGCTGAAAACAAAGGTAGAAGAATAATGTCGTGTGTCCAGCTCTCTGCTTTGATGGTAAACACAAATGTAAGTGGGCACATTTTGCAGAAATGACAGAGGAAGAAAAAACCACTTTGCCTTGTGAGTTAAATAATGCGGTAATGCAGTGACTTTCAGTCTGTGTTAACATCAGAATTCTTTTTTTAAAAGGAAAGCTTCTGTGGCATCCCAAAATATAAAAAGAGAGTTACTCTGGTTAAAGTTGGAGTAGAGTCTCAGAGCCCCACCCCCTAAGCCTTTCTCTCATCACCCATCCTCTTCTGCGTATTGACTCCTGAGACATCGCTAAAACACCCAAAGACACTCTGAAACTCGGTACTGGAACCTCTGTTGCAATGACAAACAGGCGCACAGGTTTCTAGGACTCTGAGACTGCCCTTCGTTGATGTCTGAAATTCCACCATTATAGATTCACTTATTGCCATCTCTCATCAGTTCTCTTTTCAAATGCAAATGTCTTGGGAGATTTTAATATAGTAAGTTTTCAGTAAAATTAAGCTTTTAAGTCTTTTTTTTTTTTCAGCACTGAGGTAGGAGACTTGAAGATTCTTACATTTGTTTCCTAGGTCTGCCATATCAAAGTGCCAAAAACTGGTGGCTTACACGACAGAAACTTACTGTCTTTACAGCTCTAGAGACTAGAAGTCCAAAATTAAAGAGTCATGCAGGGCCCTGCTCCCTCCGAAACCTGTAGCGGAACATCCTTCCTTGCCTCTTACTAGCTTCTGGTGTTGGCTGTGAATCCTTGTTGTCGCTTGGCTTGCGGCTTCTTCATCCTAATCTTTTCGCTGTCCTCATGTGGCATTTCCCCCTTTGTCTCTAACTTCTGTTTTTATAAGAGCACAAGACACATTGAATTAGAGGCCCAGGCCACTCCAGAATGACCTCATCTTAACTAATTACATCTGCAACAACCCTCTTTCTAAGTAAGATTATATTCTGAGGCTCCTAGGATTACAGCTTCAACATTTCTTTTGGGGGAACACAATTCAACTCCTGACAACATTGAAGAGGAGAATGAAGGATCTGAGAGGACAGCAGCAGAGAGGACAAAGGATGAACTAAAAACAAACTTCACGTGCTCCTCTGCGTTTTGTTCCCTGTCGTGTGTGCTCTGCCGTAAATACCGTTCTGGTCCTCGCTTACCATTGCAGCTCTTCCGTCTCCCCACACAGCAGACCCCAATTTATTGGGAAATTCCAGGAGGAGATTTCTTGCAAGTGATGAAATTCCAACTCAAATATGCTTAAGTTAAATTTAAAAGGGGCAGAGATGGGTATTTGATTGACTAGTCCAGAAATATGTAGGTAGGCTTCAGGCAAGGCAGGATCCAGGGACTCAAACAATGTCTGCTGAGTTCTGTTTCCATCTTTCGGCACTACTTTATTCACACGTCATACAAACTTTCTTTAGGTAACAAAGGAAGGTGGCCAGAGGCAGCTGCATTTTACATAATCAATCTTAGCATTTGTGTTCCCAGAGAACAATCACTTTTTCCAGGAGAATCCCATATTCCTCATGGCCAGACTCATCTCTTTGGGTTTCCTGCTGCCCACTCTCATTTCCCAGGTCATCATGGTTCTGTGTGTACTGCACCAGCCAGCATACGTGTAGGGAAAGTATTGGGGAACATAAGTAAATCCGTGGCCACAGGAATCTCTCAGGAGTGCCCTAGGAAAGGAAACACGCCTTGAGGTAGCACAGAATGGATTGGCCTGGGCTTCCCCACGCTGACTGGCCAGCTGCCAGAGAGGAGAATTCTTTTAAGTGCATTGCACCCAGGGCCCTTCCAAGGGTCTCTCACTCAGCACCCTTGTAACTTGTTCTTCCATCTTCCTGGAACTTTGGGATTATAAATGTAACCCAGATGACTGCTGTGTCCCTGTTCACCTTGGAGATGTAGCTATAATTGGCTTGGGCCTCAGCCAGTCCCACAAGTTGGGAAGATCTAAAACCTTCTCTTTGGATTTCTGCAAATTTCAGAACCCCTGTGGATGCTGCGGGACGTGGACCGACACCCCACATTCAGACCCTCACCTGCTGCACGGGAAACCCACTCACGGTGGGCAGGGGGGAGCTTGGTAGATTTTACTGCTGATTTGAGCAAACTGGAGATGGCTTTCTCCATCCCTCTCTTTCAGAAATAAAAGAACCTTCTCTCAACTGTCTCAAACCAAGCAGTTTAGTGACCACCATTTGTTTCTTGAGATCTCACCTTCCTTTGCTAGGAACTTATTCATGTGACCCTCTGGTTTCACTTGGCTCTTCGTCCCTCTTAGCCCAGTGTCTGCTCCACCAGCCTCGTGTGCATCTTCCTTCCACCAGGCAGCAACGCTCAGCAATGCTCAGCAACGCTCAGCCTTTCTTTGAGTTTCCCGGAAGCTGGGGTGAGGAGCAGTGGCCTGTGGGACGAACGTAGTCGGCCAAGCTGTGGTGTTTGATGCGCGTGAGTAGATTTGCACGCCTTCGGATGGGGCCTGGACTCTTCATTAGGCCACGGTGCCCACCACTCCCTGCCACCTTCTACTTGCAGCTCCACTCGTTTACATAACCCGCCTCACTCCTAGAAACATTCGAGTTTGCTGTCTATACCCTGAATAATCCACTTACACAAACTGGAGGTTTTACTGAATCTTTTCAAAAACAGCTTATAAAGGAGGGGATGCGATATCAAACACATCACGGCAAATAGCTCCAACATTCCCTGCGAGAATGTCTGTCCCTTGTTCTTTCTTAGCCACGCCCCCTCTGGGATATTTTTATTTACTCTGCCCTTCTAGTCAGTGTCCAGCCCCGCTGATTTCTTTTCCCTTAGACAGAGCAACTCACTTCTGTCCCACCAAACTGAGAGTTCTGAGAGATTCCAGTATGCAGCAAAACTAAGGGCCCTCCCATTGGCAGGACCCATTTTCCTTAGGAGGTGGTTCAGAGCATCTTGTGCAAGCTGATTTTGTCTTTTGAATCATCCCCCACCCACCTGCCCCCAGCACACACACGTCTAGAGGCTTGTCAATGTATTCTTTCCAAACAAGTATAAGGAATGCCCATGAGGAATTTTGGTGATTATAACTTACAACTTCCTCTATTTTGTTACATCAGAAATGGAGAAAACTGAGGCCATGCACCTGGGAACATACTGAAGAGTTGGGATAGGTCAAGGAAAGACAAGAAGGAATGGTCACGTGCTTGGGAACCACAGCATTCACGGTGAGAGGGCCACCCCCACTGCAGTAGCTGTGGGATTCAGAGGGGACCTTTGAGATTAGAGTGATAATGGGAAGATGAATGATGATAATGGGAAAAACAACAAGTGCCCCCCCACCAATCCAAAATAATAGCAAAGCCAGCCAGGCCCAGCAGAACTGGTAAAGAAAGGCATGCTTATGGTGGCCACCAGAACTTTAGTGAACACCAAAGAGAACGTGGGACCTCAGAGAACCCTAGCAGGGGAAGGGAAGGACACGAGAGCTCTGTGGCACAGGATTCTAATGGCTGAGAGCGCAGAGCCAGTGGTTGTTTTTATACCTTTGTTATCGTAACACGCCTGTCATTGTTCAACAGGGCCGAGTGGCCAGGGAAGGAGGCACCGGTGTATACAGAAGGCTGGTTAGGTGGGAGTTCATCTCTCACTCTCTCTCTTTCTCCATCCATGTGTAGCATATGATTCTACCTTTTATGAAAATGACTAATAGTCTCACTTCCTTGGGGTGTTAATATTAATCAGAAGCACACAACACAGAACGGAGATGGCTTGAAATCCTTTCTCCACCATTATTAGCTTTGTAGCTCTGCCCAAATCAATTCACTCCATTTGCCCACCTGTCAGTTGGAAGTAAGGATATCCGTCTCAGAGTGACTGTGAGAAGGAAATGGGAATAAGGAGTGGGCCTGCTGTCTGCACTGGTAGATCCCGAGGAAAGCAAATTTCCGTTTCTCCCCTTTTGTTGTGCCAACTGAGCCCCATGTTACCATTCACAGCTTTTTCATTCTCAGTAAGGAGACATTTGTGATGTGGGGATTGATGTCTGTGTTCTACCTCACCTGTGAAAGTGTGACTCATTTCGAATAGTTCTTTCTACTGAAATATGCAAAGTCACAGAAGTATTTCAGGAGTCTATTACTCACGACGAGCTCTTGGGAGTCAAATTTCTCCCCCAAATAAACAACTGATTTCTTTTAGTTATCATCTAGAGAAACATATGCTCTACTTACTTATCACTTGAAATACTAAATAAAAAGTGTTCATTCTGCTAACTTCTTAAGCTCTACCAATATTAGATGTGTTTTAGAGCATAAATGTACAAGGTTACATGTGGCATCTATCGGTAGAGCACATTTCAAAGAGAGGCACACCAATGAGCACTTATGTATGAAGGCTGTAAGTAAAATCAAAGTTGAGCCTGAAATACAAATTTATTGCTGCCTTAGTTGCTTGTTAACTTGAATTAATAGTGCCTGAGCAACTACAGTCAGACTTCATAGACACATGAAAAATGAAGTGGAGAATTGAGTAAATTATCTTTATATGGGCCAGGTAATTAAGGCAAAAAGTAGTTAGTTAGCCTGGATTACCCAGATTCTGGCCTTATCAGAGAGCTGCATCAGAAAGTCAGAATAAAACATCTTTCTTTTTAAAAAATGTTAAATAATCACAGTGTTGATTGGAAAGTTGCTGGGTAGATAGCCATCAAAGTGAAAGTCTCCCAAAGACGGAGCCCAGCCATGAAGAATTCATTCAAGCTTGCCCAAGTAAGAGAGACTCGGGCAGTAATTAAATTCCTGCATATTTCTGAAACCCAAAGAGAAGTGGTCAGCTTGGACAAGGAAACTTTTACAACAAGTCTTCTAGTAAGGACAAGGTTTTAGGGTTTTTAGAGACTTTTTTTCTTTGTATTGTCAATTATACCATGCTCTGGAGCAGAAATGGACACAGAGACTTATGAAACCCCGAGGGAAATGACTCACATCCCAGAACCATAAATTCAACTCCAGCCTGCTTTCCAGGAGCCTTCACAAAAGGCTGTACTGGTTTTTGCTGGACTGGGCTTTCCCATTCTTATCCCATTTCCAGAAGATCCCAGTGATGGAAGTAATGGAAGGAAAGTATTGAGTCTGTCCACTTCTGTCAAGTCAGCATGACAGCTCTCTGACCCTCAGCATTGAGCCCGGTATTGGTAACAAAGTGCCGGCCCAAAGAACCGCAGTAAATTTTAACTTTGTCCTTCGTTGGCCATATGTTTCTGGGCAAGCTACCATTCCACCATTTCTTAGCTGTGTTCTAACCCCTCCGAGCTGCGGTTTCCTCACAGCTAAAATGGAATTCTAAGATCTACCTTAAAAAATAATTTAGAGAATTAAATAAGATAATACTTATTGCATGCCTGGCTCACAGACGCTAACTTGCTTTCATTCCCCTTGATTTTAAAGATTCTTAGAGTGTTTCCAGAGTAGGATCTCAGCAAACGTTTGTTGAAGAAAGAAAGTGAGCCACTGTGGGAGATAGACCGTAAGGAAATGAAGCTGGATATTGTTCTTTTCAAACAGGAAATGGAGGGCTTGTGTGACATAAAAGGTCACCTCCGAGATCTGGAAAGATCGCTGTCAAGTATGGGTTGAGTTAGATAGAGCAGAGGCCCACGAGAGGGAAATCCTAAAGGCCACTGGCTCTAGTGTTGGGCACCCTCCCCTCACCCTCAGCTCCTTCCCTGCCAGCTTGCACCTAGTGGGTCTCCAGTTGCCCATTCAAAATCATGCTGTTGATCTAATAAAATCTAGATCCCTGGGATCCATGTGCCTGGGCTAGAGGGGCTACGCCATGCCCATCCCTCTCCATAGGGCAATGGACAGTCATGCTGCCAGGCCCAGATATCAGTCCACCCCTGACATGTTCATAGGGTTTAACCAAACAAACCCACCTCCCAGTCCCAAACACTGCTTTCCAGTGTCCCCAGTTCTAACTCTCTCCCAGCTTACTCTGTGTGCAGGAATGGTCTCATATGCGAAAGGTTTTCTGTTCTCATTTATTCATTTATTAGCAATTGCATGCTTGCTTTCTACTGCGCAAGGCTGTCTCTGAGCACTGCATCGGGCCTCCTTAGAGAGCTGGAGGAATGACTGGGCATGTCATGGAGCCGTAGAACTGCACTGGATCTACGACTCTTGTACCTAAGGGAATCCCCAATATTATGTCTCCCTCTTTAAATTTTATCTTTATGGAGACCCCACAGCTGTTGAAACTGTTATCTTCAAGGGTTGACAAACGTTTGGTCCTTGGAAGTTAAAGGCTCATTGGATGATAAAAATAAAAATAAATTTTTGAGAACAATATCTTTTCTTCTTCTGACAGAAGTTTGTGAAATACTTGACGCCTCCTGAGAATGGGTTTATATGCACCCCAGTCTTGTACGTGTCAGCACCCCAAACAAGGCAGTCTGTAATGACTGGCCTTTGAACCTGGTAGTTCCTACTGTGGCCTCTCAGATTTCTGAAGTTGGTGGGACTTTATTTTCAGGTCACAAAAACCCAATGCCTTAAGTCAAAAAGATTGATTCATTAGAAGGATATTGTAACAGCAAGCTCTAGGAAGGGAAAAATGCAGATGACCTTAAAGTCTTCTCTGATGGGACTCATTCTTCATCTCTTATCTCTGGATTTAGCTAAGGTTTGGCTAGAGGGTATCACTGAGGACTGGTTTTCTCTAACCACATGGTAGAAAACCTGACCTCAGATGGCAAGAAAGTTTACTATTTAAAGCTTCGGACTCTGCCGAGATAATGACTTCCTCAGATTCATTGCAAAACTCCCTTGGGATGAAACTGATAAGCCCAGATGTGGGATTGAGGATGTGGTGCTTGGTTTGATGTGTAGGGGATGAGGGAGAATATAGGTAATCCCCACTGCCTCACGCTGATGACAGGACCGTGGCGCCCTTCTTATGTAGGGTACAGAACTGAAGAACGTGCAGAGGTGGAGAGGGTTGCGGGAGGCAGGGCCAGGAGAACATGAGCCATTTTGATATTTTGAGTTTGAAGTCTGTGTGGCAATAAGAGTTAGAAATATTCCTAGGATACCGGATATGCAAATTTGGTGTCAGGGCTGGAGGACAGGTTTGAGTTGGAGATAAAGACTTGGGAATCCTAAATATATATTAGTGAAAAGTAAGAGAAAGGATGGATTCACCAGGGAAAGTGTGTAAGTCCAAAGGAGAGGACAGTGTAACACAACGCAGGGTGATGACAGCCCTTGAGTGGCGGACTAATGATGGTGGCCAAGTCAGACTGAGAAGGTGAGGCGAGAGCAGTGGGAGGGAAACTGAGAGAGGAAGGTTGCTAAAGAACAAAGTGGTCACTGTTCAGATACTGAGAGAGCTTAAATGAGGTGAGGATTTAAAAAGTATCTATCGTATTTGACAAGATGGTTTCCTGAGCACCTGCTGTGTTCCAGGCACTGCTGTCCATGCTGGAGAGGGGGAGGGTGGCGGGGTTGACCCTGTGCCTCTCACACTGCCATGGGTTCCGGTTCCCGCAGCATCTTGGTACTGGGCACCGTCTGTTTCAGCAGGTGGGGCCTGTGGTTCTGCATTTCTAACAAGCTCCCGGGTGATGTGGATGCTTTATCTGCAGGTCCCAGTTAGACATCAAGGAGTTAGACAATATGATGTTATAGATCATTACAAGGAGTCAACTTTAGCTCTCAGTGAAATAGTGCGACCTATTGGTGCCATTGAAAGTGGCTTCACAGGAGTGCAGGATTGATTGAAAATTTGGGGTCGAATGCTTGGGAGTGCTTGGGAGATGTATTATAGTGAGGTAGGAGAGTTTGCATAGGTAGCAACACAGCTGAAATGGGGACCTTTGGCTGTCTGTGTTCTGCTTTGGTTAACCACCCAAAACAGCAGGAAGATATTCCAGATAACATTTTGTGTCTCTCAGCCATGCCTTCCCCTCCTCTTTCTT